>JACGDI010005671.1:450743-479991 GCA_014898725.1 Jacaranda copaia
GAATGAAACAAACTTCATGTTTCTTGTCGAATGCAACTTTACTGTCGTAATTGCATGAGTGAATAGTTGACAATCATGTTGGTTATCCATAAAATTTAACGCAACACTCAACAACTTTATCGTCAATTTTTTATTAGTGTTGAGAGATGCGCATGGTCTTGCCATAGTGCACTCGTCTTTACAGTCAATTTTCATTATTTTATAGTTGACTTGTTAATTGACTATTGGGTCGATTATATAATTTGGGCTAAAAAGCTTTTAAGTTTATAATATATATCTGTTTGGGGTCGACTGTATGGTCAATTTAGAACTTTGGTTTTGCGCCCACTGCGAGGTCGACTCAAATTTAACTGGGCAACATGAAGTTGCTTTTTTTTCGACTATGGGATTGATGCAAAACTTTCACGTGGTAGCATAGAACTGCTTTTGAGTCGACTACTCGGGCGACTTGATACTTGAGTGGCAACTAAAGGTTGTCTACTCATTGACTATAGGATTAACTTGAAACTTTAGTGGCAACATAGAGTTACTTATTCGTCAACAATGGGGTCGACTTGATACTTGAGTGGCAGCATGAAGTTGCTAATTCATCGACTTAGAGTTTGAGTAGTAGTGTGGAGCTATATATTCGTCGACTACGGGGTCGACTTGAGTCTTGAGTGGTAGCGTAGAGCTACTTATTCATCGACTATGCGGTCGACTTGGAATTTGGACTGGTGCGAGGTGGATACAGTTGTGATAATGTAAACAAACGGTAACAGTGTTGCTGGAACTTTATTCATAGCAAAGAGTATGATGATGATTACAATACAATTTCAGATGTAGAATTTCCTTAAGTTGATGGCATTCCATGAGCGAGGGAGCTAATCCTCATCTATATTAGCATGTCTGTTGGCATTATGTTTTGATATTTTAACAACGATGTAGGGTCCTTCCCATTTTAGGTCAAGTTTGCTGACATTTTTAGATACTTCTACCTTTTTGAGAATGAGGTCTCCGACCTTGAAACGGTGTAGCTTAGCCCCTTTGTTGTAGTTCTCCACCATCTTAGACTTGTAGCACTGTATCATATTATAAGTTTCTTACCTGCGCTCATCAATAGTCTCAAGGTTAAGCTTTCTTTCTGATGTATTTCTAAGCGAGTGGAAGTGAATGAATCAAGTTATATATTGAATAAGTTTTGAGGGGATGGCTACCTCAAACCCATAGACTAGACTGTAAAGGCTGTGACTTATGGCTGTTCAAGGAGTTGTCTTGTATGCCCACAACACTCTTAGGAGATCATTCACCTAGCTCGAGCTAGTATCCTGTATCTGGCTTTCAAATGGCCGAGAATTATTTTGTTTGTTACCTCTGTTTGGTCGTTCGATTGAGGATTGCCAATTGAAGTAAAGTGCTAGGTGATCCTTAAAGCTTCACACCAACCTCTAGTACTTTCGCTCTGGAACTGAGTCCCATTATCTAAAATAAAGATCTTAGGTAGGCAAAAACGACAGATGATGTTCTTTTAAATGAAACTTTTGATGGCTATGTTGATTATCTTTAGAAAGCCTCAGCCTTAACCCATTTGGTAAAATATTCGACCACCATAATTATGAATTTTCTCTGACTAGTTGACTTTGACAGTGAGCCTAAAATGTCAATCCCCCACTAGTCAAATGGCCAAGAAATTTAAACATTAACCATAGGCGCGACGAGCTAGTGTAGTAGGTTTGAATGAACTTGGCAGGATGTACATCTTTGAACAAAATCCATAGAGTCTTTCAATAATGTTGACCAAAAGAATCCATAGCTTATTATTTTATGTGCAAGGCATCTTCCCCCGGAATAATTGCCACACATATCTACGTGGATATCTTGCAATACTTCAAGAGCCTGGTTGAGATCCAGACACCTTAGGGGGGTTCTAGAGATTAACCTCTTATACACTTAGCCATGCTCATCGAGTACAAACTTGGTAGCTTGTCCTCGAAAATGTCAAGCCTTATTCTTGTCTTCGGGAACTGTGCTATGACTCAAGTAGAGTTTGATTGGGTCTTACCATGAAGGAACTATCTCTTTGATGCTTCCTACTAGATTCTCCTCAAATGGGCCAATCAATGGCCTATCAGCAACCAAAATGTTATTTTTCTATCTCTTGTACCCCTAATTGAGCTTAAAAATTTCAACAGGGCATCTGCATGCTTGTTCTCAGATCGAGATACCTGATTGAGAGTGAAACATTTGAGTGATTGCTGTAATTTTCTAACCTCTGCTAGGTATCGACTCATTATAGAGTCCTTAGCTTCAAAATTTCCATCAACCTATTCTGCTATCAGTTGTAAGTCTATGATCGCCACCAAGTGCTCGACACCCTGATCGAGTGCCATTCTCTTTCCAGCGAGAATGGCCTCATATTCTGCCTCATTATTAGTGACTGCATAGTCTAGTTTTATTATAAAATTATATTCCTCCATTGCTAGGGAATGAAAAGCCATTCCTACTCCCCCTCCAGATATGGTCGAAGATCCATCGACATGCAAAGTCCAAAAGAAAGGGGCTTCGTTGATTTTTTCAGGCAAGTCAACTTGTTTGGCAATAAAGTCTTCCAAACCTTCGCTTTAATGGCCATTCTCAACTAAAAGGTAATGTCAATTCTCACACTTTGATAGCCTATTTAGTTAACCTTCCAGAGGTGTCTAGCTTCAACAACACTTACTTCAATGACTGGTTAGTCATCACTACTATGGCATGAGACTAAAAGTATAGATGTATCTTCCAAGTTGTAGGGACTAGTGCTAAGGTAAATTTCTTGATCTCCAAATAGTTGTGCTCTTGTTCTTAGAGTGACTTACTATAGTAATAGACTGATCAATGACTTCTATCTCTAGCTGAGACCAAGATCAAGTTGATCGATGCTTTGGAAACAATCAAGTATATTTGAAGTACCTCTCCTAGTTTAGGTTTTGCAAGTATAGGGGGTGAGGATAAGTACTACTTCAACTCGACTAGTGCCTGATCACATTGTTCATTCCACTGGAAACCCAACTTCTTGGTATTTCTCAAAATTTTGAAGAAAGGTAAGCCTTTGTCTGCCAATCTTGCAATTAATCTGCCTAAGGAAATAATCCTTCTGACCAGCCGCTGTACATATTTGATTGTTTGAGGAGGAGCAATGTTGAGAACGGCCTGAATCTTCTGTGGATTGGCCTCAATGCCTCGCTAACTAACCATTTAATCTAGGAATTTACCTTATCGGACCCCGAACATACACTTATTCAGATTCAACTTTAGACCAAATACTCTTAAAATTGCAAAAGTGTGATTGAGGTCGAGCAAATGGTCCTGAGCCATTTCCATCTTTATAATCATGTTGTCGACATATACCTCCATCGATTTGCCAATTTCATTTTTAAACATAAAATTGACTAGCTTTTCGTAAATTGCTTTAGCATTTTCAGTCAAAAAGATATGACCAAAAAGTAATAGACCCCATTGGAAACAACAAAAGAAGTTTATCCTTATTCTCAGAGGGCATGAATATTTGATGATAGCCTTAGAATGCATACATCATGCTTAACAATTTGCAACCAACAATGGAGTCTACTAATAAATCTATTTGAGGTAGGGGTAAGGATCTTTAGGGTATGCTTTATTCAAATCTGTAAAATCATTACACATATGCCATTATCCCTCATTCTTTAGGACGAGTACAACATTATAAAGACAAGAAAGATATTAAATTTCTACAATATAACCTACATCTAGGAGTTTCCTAACTTCCTCCTCGATGATCTGGGTTCTCTCAGGGTTAAATGTCCTCATTTTTTGTCTGATTGATTTGTATAAGGGGTCAACATTGAGGTTGTGCATGATCATGATGGGGTCGATTCCTTGGAGGTTGGATGCTTTCTAGGCAAAGATGTTAATATTTCTTCTCAAAAAATTGACCATAAGGCATTTTAAGTGGGGGCCCATATCTATCCAAATTCAAGTTATCTTGTTGAGGTTTCCTTGTTCTAGCTTAATAGTTCTAAATTCCTCAATGGGTTCCACCCAAGTGTCATTTAACTTTCTCTTCTTATTGGCTTGAGTCTCCTCGGGTTTTCTATAGAGACATCCCCCAAGGTCTTCAATTGTGGTCAAGTCTTCTGCTCGCTTGATTCAACCAAAATGTTATAACACCTCCAAGCCTCATTGATATTACATAATAGTTCTCCTATGCCCGCTGGGGTCAGGAGTTTGATCTTTATGTGGTAGGTTGATATAATGGCACGAAAATCATTTAGGACTGATCGACTAATTATAACATTATAAGCGAATGGGGCATCAACCACCAGATAGTTAACCATCAAAGTCCTTCTTCGGGGTGCCTCCCCAAATACGTCAATAGGTTGATAGATCCTTCTAGAATAATTTTAGACCCCCTCAAACCTGACTAGAGGGGTATGCACAGGTTCGAACTTTAGCTGCCCTATGTTTATTCTTTTGAGGGTGGAGAAGAAGATGATGTTGGCTAAGCTACCATTATCAACCAGAATCTATCTCACTTTAAAGTTGGCAATCTCGATAAAGACTACCATAGGAAAATTAGTTTTGTGGTCGATATTCTTTCCCTTGAGGTGGGTCAAGTCACTATTAGTGAAAGAAATAGGCTCGACGCTCATTAATAGATTGAATGTTGTTTTAACGAGCGAGGCTTTGGTTAACTCCAGCCTTCTCTGAGTATACCTTCTGGCTGATTTTAAGTCCCCCCAGTGGGACTTTCCATGATCCTATCAATCACTCGAATAGATGGGCGATCTTCGTGGGCGGGTTTCTTTCCTTTGTCCTTTTTTCTTAGGCTAACCAACTTTTCTCTACGGGGAGTTCAATCGATTTTTCCCCCTTCGACCTATGCATCCATGGCTACATACTTTTTAAGATGATCCCATCTGATGAGCTTCTCCATTTCATTCTGGAGGTTGAAGCATTTGTTAGTGTCATGCCCCTTTTGTTTATGAAAGCGGAAATACTTTTTCAATTTTTTCATTATTTTAGTCTCTGTCAGTTTTCTCAATTTTTTGAGAAGATCATCATGTTTAATGGCAAACATGACCTCTCTCCTTAGAATGTTCAATAAGGTGTAGTCGTGGAAATGCTTTATTGGAGATTAACCTCTTTCTCTATGTTTTTGGTTGTTTCTCTCTTTTTTCTTTTTGTCGACCTTAGAGGATCCAAACTTAAGCTTGTTCATCTCCTCTTAGGTCAACACCTCTCCACCAGGTCAAGCAGTTCCTCCATCAACCTCAGGTGCTCATGCATCAATGCATTGGTGCATTCTTTATGTCTGAGTCCCAAGAATAGCACATCAATCAGAAACTTGATCTTAGGATTATTTATTTTCAGGACTTCTATGTTGAACCTTGTGAAGAAGTTATGAAAAGAGTCCCCTTCATTTTGCTTGATGATATAGAGGTGAGTGTGGTGGAGTTTTGCCTTTCTCCGACTAATGGACTAGTGCAAAACTTTATCATGAAGTTGATCATAGGAGTATATCGATGAGGGCTCTAGCTTTATAAACCAATCGAGCGTAATGCCCTAAAAAATTGTCCCCAGTATCTTGGCATGGATATACTTATTGTGCTCATGGAGCTTCATTATATGCTCGAACTGCATCAAATACTCTTTAGAGTTTGTTGAGCTATTGTATCTTAGCAGTTCGGTTAGGACTTTTGTGTCAACAGCGATGGGCTTGTCAATAATCTCTTGGATGAAAGGGGAGCCTCTCTCTCGATGAGACCTCAGAGGCCTTCTGGATTGGGCATCTCATCTGTGTTTCTCCTCAAGATCTCGTTGAGACTCTTGTTCAGCTATTGTACTTGGTAGAAGACTTTCTCCTACTTTTCGCGATCAGCTTGCATAGCATTTCGGTTAAAATGTGGTTTTATGTTGCTGGGCTCGAATAGGCTGGGCCGCGTGGTCTGTGGATTCTTTCACCTCTTCATACTAGTCACATCTGGAATGTTCAACCCTATCACTCTACAGGGTTCAATTAGGTCAAACATGGTGGTCCTAAAGTCAGTGATTTCCTTCTTTAACTCTGGTCGCTCCCTTTCTCCCTAGGGGTATCTAGGGTTGGCTTCACATCTAATTGGTGGTCGCTTGGATTCCTGGTGACCATGACTATCTTGGGGGAACCTTTTTTCTAATGAAGGCAATTGTGGAGTGGTACTACCAGTGGGGGCCAACATAGTGGTGTGCCTATTTAATGCAACAAAAAGTTGAACAGAGATTTGGGCAAATAGTTGTTAACTTATCAATTGCATCAGCTAAGGCATAATCAATGTTACAACTTGCTCTTAGGGTGTGCTGGGGCTTGGAGCATGTGAAACCTTGTTGGGGCAGAGGGGGAAGTGGAGATGTGGATCTCATGTTATCCTCCTCCTCAGATGTAACTCTTTTCGTGTTTACCATATTTTAGTTGCAATCATAAAAATTCCCATAGACGGCGCCAAAATGATGAGGTTGAAAGTTGTATTTAGTAAAAAGGGTTGTATTTGGGCTAACTCGACCAAAGAGGTTGAATGATCTAACAACAATATTCTTTGAGGTCTGAAATCTACAACAAACAACAAATGTCAAACTAGCTAAGGTGCCTCTGATGAAGGCACTCAACGCTCAAGTTAATTCTGATCGAAATAAGATAATCGAACAACAGAGTAGGAGCCTGTAGTGTATATGGCATTACCTAGAGTGTGGCTGGCAGTAAGGTATTTATAGCCTTCTTCTAGTATGTAATATGTCTATAATACTCTTATTAGGTATAGAGGGCTCTTGTCCTTGCTTGGAGATTATTAGTCATTTTCAATCCCAGTACTATTTCAAGTAGCATCATCTTCTGATTTTCAGGGTGAATAGTACTTTGGGTAGGCGCTTCTCTGCCAAAGTTGGTGGCAGAGACTGTACAGAATGGCACACGCTATTGATGCGAAGGCATGTTGCTTGTTAGAATATCAAATGCAGCAAGGATATAAGTCAACTTTGGAGTGAGCACTTTGGTCAATAATGGTCGAATAGATAAGACAGTCATCTAGAAAGATGGTTGAATGAACCAAGTGGCTCGAAGCCTCCCGTTGGATGTGGTCGAGAGTAATTCATTTGATCAAATAATTGTGGTCGAGTGATCCGGCCTAACTAGGTCTAGAAGCGATGTTGGGCAGTGCATGTTAAGTGGGCCCGGGGGCCTTTTCTGAGGTTGATAATTTATTGGGCTGGGCCTGTTAGGCTATTCCATGTCACCTTGATAATTGGCCGATGGACCAATTCAACTTAATATGTGACCCTTTAAATTTACTAATCAACTATAGTAATTAGTTTGTAAGATTTATTGTTTAATGTGTAGTATTAAGATAATTATTTCAGCTAATTAAACATTTTGATTTGACTATTTTTAAATTAATCTTAGTTATTGTCTAGTAACATGTCTAGAAGACCCAAAGAAAAGGCAAATATTAGAACAAACCCATCTAACTACAAATTTCATATAAGTAGGAGTATTTGATATTAGTTCAAGGGAGAAAATTATGTAGGAGTTCTAAAACCATATATACAACCTAAGGTCCTGTTTGGTTTTATTTTTATTTTTATTTTTTATTTTCATCATTTTCAAAATTTGAAAAACAGTTGGTAAAAATAAATTGAAAATGAATTTGTATTTGAATAAGTAGTTGGAAAATTCATGATTATGTTGAGTTTACTAGGTTGTAGGTAAATAAACAGTGATAATAAAATAGAAAAAGAAGATATATAGGTTATTGTTATAAGATATATAGGTTACTGGGTAATATGTTTTGAAAATGAAAATGATGTCGAGCAAAAACATATAAAAAGTGATATGTTTCTATTTTTAAATAGTAAAAAAATGTAAAAATGAGATATAAAAATGGCACCAAATGGGCACTAAAATTTTCATATGGTTGGATACATGGGGACAACTTTCTTAATTAACTAATCCAAAATCAAATAAAAAACTGGTTAATTAAAAAAAATTCCTAAACCTATTTTCATTTTAGTGTTTAGTTCCTATTTAAATTTTTATATATTAAACACCCTACTTTTTCACAAAACTTAAGAATCACTCTCCATTTCTTTTAGAAAGACTCATAAACCCTTGTAGTTGAAAAAAATAACAAAAATATATGAGAAATGCATTTTTCTCTTCAAGAAGACACTTTCCTTTTTTTTTTTTCCTGAAATAGGCAAATTCTCCAAGCGGCCAAACAAAAAGGCACAAAATCATTCATCTGCCATTGACGCTAGAAAAAGAAGAGGAAAAAGAAAAGATACCCAAATTTTTGCAATTTTTCTGCGACAATGGAAAGAGAAACAGTGGCAACAAGAAGCGAAGTACAAAAGGAAGTAAGCAAAAGAAACAAATGCATGTTTTCTACATTTACAATTTTAAATGTTTGTAATTTTTCAATGTTACACTTATTTCTTGTCTATTTTCTCATATTTATGGTTTTTATTCCTTTTTTAGTTGTTAAACACTTAAACCCATTTGACATATATATGATTTTTGTCGTGAGATGAGAAGTTTTTGATTTGTACTTGAAAGTCATGATTTTTATTGAAGAAGTCGCTCGAAGCGTAAGTAAGCGCAGAGATGGCACCGACCTTTTCTTGTCAAACTGCTTTGACTTATGTTCTAAGATTCTGGACTTCCCGGGTCGAGTCTTGTCTTGGATTGATCCTCGAGCCTACTTCGGCTGCAAGAGTTCCATAAGTAAGCGCATGATACTCTTTTACTTTCAAGCTCCGAAGAAGAGTGAAACTGACCCTACTTTCATTCACCGGTAAGTGATAGCTGTCAGGTTCGCAGAAGTTTATAACCTACCTTTTCTATTTTAGTTGGGAAAGAACGGTGAAGTCCATCCGAATTGTCCAATGAAGAATAAGAGGAGAGCAAAGCGCCAATTGCGCGCGAAGCGCATGCGGAACGGGCACGGAGAAAAAGAAGTGTGGAGGAGAAGCAGCCGAGCTCATTCCCTTCACTTTGTATGTCACCTTCTTGGAGTTTATACTTTTTTTACCTAAAATTATATGGTGAAATTATCTGAAAATGGTAGAATATTATCTATAGTACAAAATATTTAATCTTGCAGTACACATTAAATAAAAGTATAGTATATAATCTATGTAAATGCAGTACATTTTAGAAACAAATGTAGTATAAACATTCAGGCTAGCAGTACATATTAGACAAAAGTATAGTATATAATCTGTGTAACTGCAGTACATTTTAGAAATATCTGTAGAACAAAACATTCAAACTTGCAAATTAAATAAAATTATAGTATATAATTTGTGTACTTGTAGTATATTTTAGAAGCATCTACAGCACAAAAACATTTAAGCCTGTGGTATACATTAACTGAAAGTGTAATATATAATTTATGTATCTACAGTATATTTTACGAGCAATTATAGTACAAAAATATTTAAGTCTCCAGTATACATTAAATAAAAGTGTAGTATATAATCTGTGTATCGATAATATATTTTAGAAGCATTTGTAGTACAAAAATATTCAAACTTGTAATTATATTAATTAAAACTGTAGTATATAATATGTGTATTTGCATTACATTTTAGACGTAATTGTAGTACAAAACATTAAGCATGTAGTATACATTAACTGAAAGTATAATATATAATCTGTGTATTTGTAGTATATTTTAGAAGCAATATGATGAAAATGAAGTACAAATGTAGAACAAACAAAGTGTAAATAATGTTATATTGAAGCACACCTCAATTCAATTGAAATCAGATAGTGAATTTGAGTACAATATGATGAAAATGAAGTACAGACATAAAACAAACAAAGTATAAATGGTGTTACGTTGAAGTACATCTCATTTAAATTGAAACCAAAATGGAGTACAATATGATAGAAATAAAGTACAAACGTAGAACAAACAAAGTATAATTGGTGTTTCGTTGAATTACACCTCATTTAAATTGAAATTGGACAGTGAATTTGAGTACAATATGATGAAAATGAAATACAAATGTAGAACAAATAAAGTACAAATGGTGTTATGCTGAAGTACATCTCAATTTAATTGAAATCGGGCAGAAAATTTAAGTACAATATGATAAAAATGAAATACAAATGTTAAACAATCAAAGTATAAATAATGTTATGTTGAAGTACACCTCAATTTAATTAAAATCAGACAGTAAATTTGAGTACAATATAATAGAAATGAAGTACAAATATAAAACAAATAAAGTATAAATGGTGTTATGTTGAAGTACATGTAGAACAAACAAAGTATAAATAATGTTATGTTAAAGTACACCTCATTTAAATTGAAATCGAGCAGTAAATTTGAGTATAATATGATAGAAATGAAGTAAAAACGTAGAACAAACAAAATATAAATAGTGTTATGTTGAAGTATACTTTAATTTAATTAAAATTGAATAGTAAATTTGAATACAATATGATGTAAATGAAGTACAAATGTTGAACAAACAAAGTATAAATTATGTTATGTTAAAGTATACTTCAATTCAATTGAAATCGAACAGTGAATTTGAGTACAATATGGTGAAAATGAAATACAAATATTGAACAAACAAAGTATACATAATATTATGGTGAAGTACACTTCAATTCAATTAAATTTGGATAGTAAATTTGAGTATAATATGATGAAAATGAAGTATAAATATAAAACAAACAACATATAAATTGTATTATGTTGAAGTATACTTATTGCAATTGAATAATTAGTCTTCAATAATTGTAGTAATGGTCAAGTACAATATTTTGAAATTATCGGATCAGGTAAAGTACGTATTTATATGGGTGATAGGATGGATATTATCGTTAAATGTTCATTTGTTCATATCTTTGAAAGCATATGTATTCTTTATATTACTGTGATTGATAACATTCATTCGTTAAACACTTGTGGTTAACACTTTAAAACTTTAATATTATTTTATTCATATGATAAATATTACATACATTTTTAGAGTTTGGTTATTAATTACCAAGACTTAAAATGCAAATTGTTGAACAAATTTTAATTCAACAATATTAGTAAAAATATTAAGGAATGAAGTACATAATAGCATAAATGAAGTACAAATGTTATGATATCAAGTATAAATTTTTCAGATTAAGGTACAAAAGCGCTAATATCTCAGATAACATGAAAAAAATATCAATTTAACGCTAAATCAAATATATAATTGTCCAAATGAAGTACAGTTGTCATGAAATCAAATATAATTCTCCCAAATTGAAGTACAAAATAAATGATATCTCAAACAACATGCAAAAATGCCAATTTCATGCTAAATTGAATACATAATTGCCGAAATGAAATACAATTTTTATGTAGTCAAGTATAATTCTCCCAGATTAGGGTATAAAATAACTGATATCTTGGACAAATGGCTATGATTTTTTTGTTGTCATTTTTCTTATATTTAAATGACTACAAAGTAGACACCACATAATTCTTAAGCATAATTCTGAACTCCTGAGCATCCTTGAATATTTTACTACGGGTGTTCATTCGATACAAACTGAATCGAAACTTTGGTTAACCATTTGATTTGGTTAAAATTGAGTTTTTTTTTTGTTTGGTTTGGTTAAAAATTGAAATACCGAATTTTTAATATTAATATTAATATATATTTATATTGTCAATATATCACTATATATTATATATTATATATAATATAATATATCTTAATATTATATATTGATATTTAAGTCTGTAATTTGGTTCGGTTCAGTTAACTGGTACAAAAAATAAAATCAAATCGAATACCAAATTTTTTTTAAAAAATAATCGAATACCAAAATTTCGGTTTCGATTTGGCTTAGCTGGTTTACAGAACTGTGATACCCTTATGTTTGACCCTCTCCATATATGCAATTTCTCAATGCATCAATTGAGTTGCTAACTAAAGCCAATTCATTATGCGATGCATTAGTCGAACTAATTTCCTCCTCAACTGCATTCCTTGAGGTTGATAAATAAAGTATAATTTTTTGGATAATCCATTAGTAGAACACTTGAAATTTGAATAATAGATTCAGATAACTGAAGTACAAGTTTAGATAAAATGAAGTACAATTTCAAAACACTTAAAGTATAGAAATTTAATGAATACAGTACAAGTTTAGGTAAAATAAAGTATAATTTCAAAAAATAGAAGTATAATTTTGTATAAAAAGAAGTATAATTTTAGAATACATGAAGTATAAATCCTTAGCCATTGCAGTACAATTTTTTATAATTAGTAGAATATTTGAAGTATAAAACTTAAATAATAGATTCAAATAACTGAAATACAATTTTAGATAAAGTGAAGTACAATTTCAGAATACCTGAAGTATAAAATCTTAGCAATTGCAATACAATTTTTGATAATTAGTAGAACACTTGAAATATAAAATTTAAATAATAAATTTAGATAATTGAAGTACAAAATAAAATATAATTTTAGAAAATAGAAGTATAATTTTATATAAAAAGAAATATAATTTTAGAACACTTGAAGTATAAATCCTTATTAATTGTAGTATAATTTTGGATAATCTATTAGTAGAACACTTGAAGTATAAAACTTAAACAATAGATTCAGATAATTGAAGTACATGTTTAGATAAAATGAAGTATAATTTCAGAATACTTGAGGTATAGAACTTCAATGAATAAGGTACATATTTAGATAAAATAAAGTATAATTTCAAAAAAAATAGAAGTACAATTTTAGATAAAGTGAAATATAATTTCAGAACACTTAAAGTATAAAACCTTAGCAATTACAGTACAATTTTAATATTTAGTAGCACACTTGAAGTATAAAACTTAAATAATAGATTTAGATAACTGAAATATAAGTTTAGATAAAATAAAGTATAATTTTGGAACAATTGAAGTATAGAACTTCAATGAATAGAGTATCAATTTAGGTAAAATGAAATATAAAATAAAGTATAATTTCAAAAAATAGAAGTACAAGTTTAGATAAAGTGAAATATAATTTCAAAACACTTGAAGTATAAAATCCTAGCAACTGCAGTATAATTTTGGATAATCAATAAATAGAATACTTAAAAATAAAACTTCAAATAGAGTACATACTTTGTAAAATAAAGTATTATTTTATATCAAAGAAGTATAGTTTGAAAACACTTAAAGTATGAATTATTAGTAATAGTAGTATAATTTTGGATAATCAATTAGTAGAATATTTGAAGTATAAAACTCAAATGATGTAGTACAATTTTATGTGAAATGAAGTACAATGTCAAATAATTGGAGTATAAATTTGTATAAAATGAAGTATAGTTTCAAAACAATTAAAGTATAAAATCCTAGCAACTACAATATATTTTTGTATAATCAATAAATATAACACTTAAAGTATAGAACTGTAATGAATATAGTACAAATTTTGGTAAAATGAAGTATAATTTCAAAAAATAGAAAACACAATTTTAGATAGAAGACGTATAGTTTGGAAATACTTCAAGTATAAACAGTTAGAAGTTGTAATACAATTTTGGATAATCCATTAATAGAACATTTAAAGTATAAAACTTACATAATAGAATATAATTTTTGTGAGATTAAGTACAATTTTATGTGAAATAAAATATAATATTGAACGCTCCAAGTAGAGAAATATTTTTAAATAAATAAAGTACAATTTCAGAACACTTCAAGTACAAAACTTTACAAACTGCAGTATAGTTTAGATTCTGTAAAAGTATTACCTTAAAACATCATTGTTCTTCTTTGCACAGTTGCTTGATTCATCCTTTCAGTTTATTAGAATGTCAATAATGTTCATCTGTAATGTTAAATGCACTAAGACCATATTTATGACATCATTGTCATCAGTCAAACTCACATACAATATTTGATGTGAAGTTATCTATTGCAAACTGAAGAGTTCGACATTGATTTCACTCCATTTTCTTACGAGATTGATATATATGTCTATTAAAATTATACTATCCTTAATTGATATTATATGGAGTTAGTTTTTGTAGTAGCAACTCCCAAATACTTGATTGAATACTTAAACTTTACTACTGGAAGAAACTCAGCAGCAACTGAAAAGAAACTGAGAAGAAGAAGAAACATGAAAATGCTGAAAATAAAAAGAGAAGATAATGCAGATATTGGCTTGGTAGTTGTTAGTTTTGATGATTATTTTCGTTCTTGCTGTGGAACTTGTTACATTTTTCTTTTTTTTCTTTTTTTATTTCTGGTAATGGAAGTACATATAATAGGGTTTACTATTTGCTTGTGTCGATTATGAAGAAGTAAAAAAAAAAATAAGTGAAAAATATTATACTTAAGGATACTTTTATCAAATCAAATGAATAGAGAGTGATTTCTAAAATTTAAACAAAACTAAGGAACTTATTTTAAAGAAAATCAAGTGGGGACTAATCACAAAATGAGAAAATGCTTTTAATACTTTTAAATAAGTGACCCATAAAAAATTTGCTACTTATTTTAAATTGATCCATATGCAAACTCAATAACCAATTTTTTTTATTGAACTATTACAATATTAATACTTTAAAGATTTTAGTGTGAACAAATTATTTTAACACAAACCACTTAATAAACTTGTATATTGACAATTTCAATGGGTAAAAACATAAAGTTGGGCCTTGTTTGCTTGGCTTGATTAGGTGTGAAATATATCTAATCGAGGCTTTTTTAATATTTGTTTTAATTGATAAAAACTCTTGATAAATTTTAAGCATAATATTATTTATTGTTGCTTTTGGAAAATGGATCGAGAGGGGATGCTTGATTTGGTATGATCAGAATTTCAAAAATCAAATAAGGCTTTTTTTTTCTTCTTATTTTTAATTAAACCTTGTTCCTAACAATGGGGAAGAATGAGGAAATTATGAAAAATTTATTAAAAATATAAATGATATAATAGTAAATTTATATACTATTTTTAATTTATTTATATATTAATCTTACTAACTAAACATAAAATTAAAATATTTTATCCTAATAGGCTTAAAATATATTTATTTGCTTATGTATCACTTTTAATCACATCATTCAAAGCAAACGAGCTCTTAATGTATTGATTAAAATTGGAGATAGTATTGTGTTATTTTATCAATATATTATAAATTATAAATTATCAGATTATGTACAGTATTTTATTTTATGATACAACTATATATCTATACATAATAAAATTCCAAATGTTTGAATAGTTAACATAAAATTTAGCCCAAAATTGATCAGCGGCTAGTTTCTTGCTCCATTGACATTGAGATGGGTGGCGCCGCCTCCCACGCCAGGCGCAGGGCGCCAGCTCAGCATCAGCTCCCACCGACGCCAGACACGTCAACCAACAGTGAATTTTGACATCCTTATGATTTATAAACCGCTCCATGTCCATTGGCACAACTGCCATACGTTAACTTCAGAAATAAAAAATAAAAAATAAAGAAAAATGTTAGATTATTCTCATCAATCGAGCCCGAGGTGCCTCCCCAAGCGCATAATTCTCGTCCGGCACGGCGAGAGCGCGGGAAACATTGACGGAGCAGCCTATACCACCACCCCGGACAACAAAATACCCCTAACTCCCCAAGGCACCGACCAGGCCACGCGGGCTGGTTCCCGGATCAGCCACGTTGTCTCCGACGGCGGCGCTTCTTCCAACTGGAAGGTCTACTTCTATGTATCCCCCTACCAAAGGACTCGTTCCACACTCCGCGAAATAGGCCGAGCCTTCCCTAGAAACAGAGTCATTGGTGCTAGGGAAGAATGCCGGGTTAGAGAACAGGATTTCGGCAATTTTCAGGTCGCCGAACGGATGAAAGTCATCAAGGAGACCAGGGAGAGGTTCGGCAGGTTCTTTTATCGTTTTCCCGAAGGAGAGTCTGCTGCCGATGTTTATGATCGCGTTTCAAGTAAGTTTTTCTGCCTCATACTCCTGCCAACTGTTTTACAGTCAATCTTGTTCTGTTCTTCTAATTTTGAATTTTTGTCTCCTTATAAAGGGTTTAGTCCGAAAGTTATTATCTCTGACTATGTTTGAATTTAGTGTTTTGGAGTTTATTGTTCCTCAAAATCAATTTTCAGTGGGTGTGCGAAGGGGCTCACGACCGGAGACATTCTAGTGATTGGTGATAATTCAGACGTAGGGTGTTTTTTCTGCAATAGTTTGTTTCGTCTTGCGTTGCTAGTATTACTAGGACATGAAGATTTTTGTGGCTGATTTTATATTTGCATGATATATTTTTACTGAACTATTTTGAAATGCATAACATAACCTTCAGCAAGAAATAAGTGAGTTGCTTTAATGAGTTAAAAAAAATCTTAATGGTAGGTGCTTGCATCTAATGTTTCATGACGCTTCTCGCCTATGTCTTAATACTTGTAGGCAAGGTGGTTGAAATTTTAATATGAAACATATTATTGTTTTGGCGTACATAGTTTGTCTGGAGCAGTTTATTGAGCATTTAACTGAAAGAAATATACTGAATAGTGGAACATTCATCTAGAGGTGACCCGGTAAAAGGTCCTTGTAACAAGATATTTTTTAGACTGGAAAATGAGTGTGGTTTTTGCAAATTTGGAAGGAAGGCATAACAAACTGTCAAATTGTTTGGGAGTTCCAAGATCATGCAATATACTAAACTACCATCCAACAATGGTGACTTCTTGTGGTGCAATTTTCGGGCTACTTGTGTGTAATATTTTTCTCACTGGAATTAATAGAAGATATACTTCATATGCCACATACTAACAGATCTGTGTGTAAATTTTTTTGGAATTGAGATGTAAATATAGTGGTATCTACTTGTATTTGGATTTAGTTGATCATTTCTCCAAAGATGTCAATGAAATAGAGCAAACTTCTTTCATTTTATTTTGTACTTGGAAAGATTGTACTAAGTGCCATGAAAATTTTTCTTCAAAGCATGTGATAAATTTCATCTCCATGCTGCAACTCATAATGTGAAATTTGAGATCCGCTGTTGGGTAAACACATTTAAAGAGAAAGTTTAAGAAGAATATCTCTCTTATTTTTCAGAACAACCAGCACAGAAAGCTTCTAACTAGTTTTCTATGTTCCTATTGCCCCATCAATATGCTTTTCTGGATCGTGGTTGATGCTCTAAAGATCACTTTTAGACCTGCACCATGAAATTTTTCGAGGCGTTTGCACCCTGAGCTAGAATACTTTAAATTTTGTCAAACGCAAGAATATGCATTTTTCAAAAACTCATAATCATCAAATCAGTTCTTCCAAAATTAGCTCTTCGGAAATCTAATCATCTAAAATTTGTTTTCCAAAAGTTATGTCATACCTGCCCTAATTAGATGTACCCTAGCATGCTAGGGGGGTTGCTAATGTTTTTTAATATCCATAAAACGTCCCTATGTTCTGTTACAAATTTCTGGGTTATAATCTGTTTCCTGATTTCTTGGTCGGTTTCTTGCTCTCAAAATCAAATTAAGCCTGCCTCTCATCAAACCTTGCAAGAAGTGTCCTTTTGTTAGTCTTCATTGTTCATTTTTCAAAAACTCATAATCATCAAATTAATTCTTCCAAAATTAGTTCTACAGAAATCTAATCCTCTAAAATTGGTTTTCCGAAAGTTATGTCTTACCTGTCCTAATTAGATGTACTCTAGCATGCTATGGGGTTACTAATTTTTTTTAGTATCTGTGGAACATCCCTATGTTTGATACAAATTTGAGGGTTATAAACTGTTTCCTGATTTCTTGGTTGGTTTCTTGCTCTCAAAATCAAATTAAGCCTGCTTCTCATCAAACCCTGCGAGAAGGGTCCTTTTGTTAGTTCCCCTAGACGTCTTCATTGTTCTCTAGATTTCTTTTTTCAAAGCATACTTGCAGCTTCCTAGTTTCAACATCTATGTTATACACAGCATGTTCCTTTTATGAATCTTGTCTTTTCCAACTAGTTCTTCTGCCCAACGTTCTTGATTGAAGTATACCCCCCTTCTGCATAAGGCACTAAAGATTTCCTGTGTTTGTTTGGCACTTGAGCTTATTTATCTGTTCTTACAATCTTCTTGCACCAGTTTTAGTTAATTTCCCTGGCTGCTTCTCAATGTTCTTTGATCTTGTTGATTTTCTTCCAAAAGATGCACTTCTCAGACAAGTCCATGAATCCAAAGCATGTTATGTTGCCACCGAAACTGGTTTTCAGAGGCTAGTACAAACTACCATCCAACCATTGATCTTCATAAAACCTAGGGGCATTGTTACAAATTCGATCTGTTGTTGACCTGTTCCATACAGCATCTCTCAAATCTGTTATCGTCAATCTGTCTCTACTTGGCCTTTGTCTCATCGTGTCTGCTCGTATAACCGTACATCTCCACTGCTTGCATTGGAGTAAACGACACTCAAAAGTTGTCATGTTGGTTTGTAACTGTGGATGTTGGACTCTCTAGTCATGGACAGTGTTGGTGTTGGTTTCGTTAGAGGAATGGGCTTCGACCACTGCTATTAATGTGGATAGCTTGATTAGAGTTGCCTTTGTGCCTAGGCTTGAAGTCCTGCAGAATGGATTTTTGGGGGATAGTATAAGCTTCCAATTGTGGGCCATTGGAGCTTATCCTCTGAATTGATATTACTTCTGTTCAGATTCAGGGCATCGAGATGTTTGGTTAAGCCAATTGCTTTCCAACATGTATGTGGAAATTTGACTTGTTTTAGTGTTCATTGTTCATAAAGAGGAGACATTATTGCTGCTGTTATTTCACTTGCTGGTTAGTTGTTTCTTTTGCATTGTCTGCTATTGTTTTAGCCTTTCTTTTAGGTTTTGGAAGACAACATCACCACCACCTCAATGAATATAATTCTTCTTTAAATCATGCAAAGAAAATTGAAACATGGCCATAGGACGATTATCAAATTATGGGAGCTCAAAGTGAATGGAACATGGGATTGCTGATTTATGTTTTCATTAGATAGATTTTAAGCAGATTTGATAGCATTTTTGTGTTTTGCATGTGAGCACTACGATATCAGCAAAAGATCATAAGAGGCATGCCAAAGGAAAATGCTTTATAGAGCTATTTTAGAGTTCAAAATATTTGTGAGGAGTCAAATAAATCTACCTATCTCATCTGATATTCAAGCTTTGCTGAGCAAAGAGAAGAATTTGCTCCTTTTAACTAGTCTGCAACCTGAATACTAACCAGAGCACAGCTTCCAAGCCTTACAGAGATATACTCTTTAGTCTGAGGTTCTCCAGTCATCAGAGTCCCATGGATGGTATACAGTTATGTGAAAAATCAGGTGTGGAGTTTCTGAGTTCACAGCCAAGCCGCAGTAGTGAATCTACAGGTGGTAGAGGATCTCATGGTGGTCCTGGTGGATGAAGTGGTGAGGGTCAAGGAGAGTCTGGACAATGTGGTAATGTGCAGCTTAACCCTAGCTAATCTTTTAACTACATTAGCAAAATCGCAGTGATTCAAAGAGGCGTTCTCAGGCCTTTGTTATTTTCTCTGGGTAAATTTGTGCTTTAAGTAATAGCTCCTCCCATTTTATTTATTGTTGCATCTTCATAAGGTAGTTAACACTTTTCTTTCCAGATGGTTAGGTTGCAATTGGGTGGGATGTCATTTCCAAAGAATTGGTTTTGTGAGAAAAATGAGAAAAAATATTTTTTGAGAAATGAAAAGTGAGATTTGGATATTGTTTGGATGTGCTTATTTTCAGAAAAAAAACATAATGATGACTCATGATGTAACATTTGTTTTTTGTGAGATTGTGTTGAGTAGTTTATTTTTGGAGAACTTCTGATAAAAGTTGTTTAGTAGTACATTTCTTGGATTTTTTTTTTAATGCCTGGCAGCTGTTACTTGCAAAATGTATTTGTATCTATGTGCGCACGTGTATATATATAGATGTACCATATGTGAATAATGGAATGTAGGTATGCTATGTATGTATGCACGTACATATATATGTAATATTTTTATGCATTTTTCTTATTTATATATAATGTATGTACATATACTTAAAAATTCTCCATTTCTCTATTGTGATGTTCTTTTTGTACTCGTCACATGTCTCTCTTACAAGAATATTGACCTTTTAGTCATGGAACAAAAATTATTAGTTGTATGATTGTAATTCCATTATTCACAAAAATAAACTTCACCATACTAGCCACTGTATAAATCTTACTCTTTATCATATGTGTTTTTAAAATGTATTATTACTCTAAGTAAATGCATATATCATTATCATTGTAAAATTTTAGTGTGGTTGGGTGGTTGATCTTTATAATTATTTAGTTTCTTCTATTACAAGGATGCCTAAAAAAGTATTAATCGACTTTGTGCTTAAAAAATTATTAGTCAAATTTAATATTACTATAGTTAATACTAATCTTTCAAACTTATTTTCAAATTAGAAAAAGTATTAGATTTATCTTTTAAAAAATAGAAAATCAAAAGAAATAAAGCAAAATAATATAACGAAGGAACAACAGTGAAGGCATTTCAATAGTTGATTCCTTCCTTGTCCTACGAGTGCTTTTCACTCTGTTTTATCTTTCTTTATTATTTACTTTTATCTGCAGGGAAGGCATTAGACATTCCAACGACTTCTCAGAAAAAAAATTTCACGACATCATTACTCATAGAGGATTCTCAGATGCAGCAGAATTTTTAATAGAAAATTGGAAAACACAATATCAAGGAATTCAAAAATGAAAAACCAAACAAGCATGATTTTTGGAAAAAAAATTTCAAAGATTCATTTTCCACAAAATAGTAGGCCATCTAATTGCAGGCTTAGCATCTTTTCCTTACTGGATCTTTTTTTGGTGCTTGGCTTTGCTTCGTTTAACTCAACTCCTAAGCTTTCATTCCTGTTTGTATCACAATATAAATAGACAAATTGTTTAATAATCATTCTTTATATCTTATTTTATCATAAAAGGTAAATATGAAACTTAACCACCATATCATGCTAAGTAAATGAGGCCTTGGAGTCTACATGCATCTCTGTAGCCTGTCTTTTGATTTGAATTGAATTGAATCGGATTGACAATTGTTATTGTAAATTTGCTCCTGAAGTATCTTGAAATTGTGTTTCCTATGCTAACAAAGAATTATTTTGGTTGTGTTTCTTCAGTTATTGTTCACACTTTTAGATGTTCACAGTCAGTACAGAATTTTCAGCTTTTAAATTGATCTCCTTCTGCTGTGTTTAATCATCAAACTTTGATACGATATTGACTTACAAACATGCTCTGCATCACATGGCCTGCTGCTGCTAGTGAAAACAATGAGAAACACACTCATTGCGGAATACCTTATACAATTTGAAGAGATGTAATACTGAAGAAATGTGAAATAAGCAACTTAATAGAGACAGAGGTAAGTGCTAGCGCAAAGTGCGACTCTGTATTAACTGATAGAAATGTGTGGGAAGGAGAGAATACGTAGAAAAGTTAGCTGAGTAAAGGGCGTTACTGTCACTTTCAGTTGTCAAGCAGTTCTAACTGATATTTTAGTGGATTGCTGTATATATAGGCCTCTGCATCATTGTTGAAGCCATTCAATGAATAAATCAGTTTATCACCAGTGCTAGAGGCCAAGAGCTGCTGGGTGCTAGAACTCCATCTTAAGCTATAAACATAGATTGTTATGTCTGATGCTGTGGAGAATAATAGATCTGAGATGGCTTCAATACTGTGAAAATTTCTCACAAAATCAAGAAATTGGAAAACTTAGCACTACAGCTCTGCCATTGAGATCAAGGTGCCTCAATTATAAAACTTTTAGTAGGTTTTTCCCTGTATGAGGGGTACCATTTTGCATTATGGATATGCAAAAATTGGTTCAGCATCATTTATGCTACATTGGAAAATTAAAATCATAGACAAAATGCAGGCATGGCAACATTTCTGTTTGCTTTAAAGTGTATCTGGCCATTTCTCTGCTTCCGGCAATCTCCTGATTTTCCTTAAACCATCAGCCACCCAGCCCAGCCCAGCCCAGCCTAGCCTGCTTCCCCAAGGGGAATGGGAAGGATTAAAAAACATCAAAATTCCTGAGTTAATGTGATTGTTAAAAGGATACTGGAGACCCTTTCCTAACAATTTCTCAGTGAATAGCAAAAAATATGATTGCCTTTTCTGTCATCATCTATTTATCATTACTGTGTGTGTGCGCACACATATTTATACATTTTTACAGTAAGATGAGGATAATCTGCTGAATGACATATTTCAATTATTTTGTCTGCAATTGAAGATTAATATGTGAATATTCTTCCTTTTTGCAGGTTTTCTTGAATCTTTATGGAGGGACATAGATATGAACAGGCTTCACCATGACCCATCTGACCACCTTAATCTTATAATCATATCACATGGACTTGCAATCCGTGTTTTTCTTATGAAGTGGTTTAAATGGACAGTTGAGCAATTTGAGCATTTGAATAACCTTGGGAATTGCGAGTTTCGGGTGATGCAGCTAGGTATTGGGGGAGAATACAGTCTAGCAGTCCATCATACTGATGAAGAAATGCAAGAATGGGGACTATCCCCAGACATGATAGCAGACCAACGGTGGCGAGCTCATTCTACCAGAGGTGATTCTAATGAAAAATGTCCATGGTATCTTGACGCCTTCTTTGACGAGTTTGCGGACTCCAATTGTGAAGATGGTGATCACTTACAGTCCTATAGATAATCCCTTTCTGACTCTTAATTCTTTGTTTCTCTGCATGGTGATGAACATCTTGTATTGTCCTAGAATACTAACTGCTTGACATGAAGGGGAATATGCAGAAGAACTGTGAATTGATTTTCGTCTCCTTTATTTAATCCACTTCTGTTATTGTTTCATTTGTACTCAGCCGCAAGCTTAGGATATTGGATTAAGAGATCCCAATGGTTTTAAGTTCCGTTGGCTATGATTGTCAGTGGGCTCCAAATCCTATGAGATCGAAATCTCAACATGGTTTGAAGTTAAGTATGAGTCCGAGTTAAAGGTTGGGGTGAATCTAAATTGAAGTTGAGTGTGAGTAGACTTAAGCTCAGATCTGAATTGGACTTGAATTTATGATATTTCTTGTGAGCCATATAATATTCTTGTGAGTCATATAATTTGTAGCGAATATTGTGAAATTATGTAAAATTTACTTATAAGCACAGGTTTTCTTTGTACTAAAAATTTAGGGTCGTTTTGAGATTGTTGCTTTTTTGATTTTGTGGTTTTCATATATATCGTATTATTCGTATTAAAAATAGAAACAAATTTGGGGTGCTCGAGGTTTGAAAAGAAAATTCAAACAAATTCAGAGGTTGAGGCTTAAAAACTCATAATGTCAAGGTAGTCGTAGCTCATCCAATTAAAGGTGAACAATCAGTTCTGCACAAGCAAGTTTTGAGGCCTCGAGCTCTTTAACGAGCTAAAGTAGGGCTTGAGCTCTTTGAAGAATTGAGCACGATTTCATGCATAGTTTTCTGAAGTTTGTTAGTTTTTATTTTCATTTTTCATATGTTACATATTATTAATTATTATTATTTTCATTAATAACAAAGTGAGATTTATTTACAAATTATATATATACTAATATTAAAACAACAAATTTTATTATAATAAAACAACAATTTTGCATTTTCGATTACAAATAATTTAAAATAATACGTTAATGTAATTGGTTCCATAAAATAATAACCATATGTGGATACTGAAAGGACAACGTTATTATTCAAAATGACCAAAAAATATTTTAAACTTTTATATATATATGTATAGATATTCTTGTAAATGAGTTCAAAATGTTTCAAGTTCTAGAACCTATTAAGAAAGGATAATGATGCACTCGGACGGAATTACCCCATTGAATGAGCAATCGTTGCAAAGCCATAAATCACACGAATGGTGCGTGTTAAAAGAACAAACTTACTAGAAATAATTAGTCATTTAAGTTGAGATATTATAATAATTTTGTAAATGTATAATTTTACATTTTGATATGTTTATCGACCACATGATAAGTCATCAAAGGGGTTCAAACTCTTAGTCAAAAACTCAAACTATATACATTAGCTTGTTTAGCTTCCTTCTTCCATTGTGGGATGACCTCTGTAAACATATTAATTTGATCAATTGAGAAGTGACATGTGTAAAATAATATATTAGATATTAATTTAAAATTTTTATTTTTATTTTAAAATTTATTTAATTTAATTTCAAAAGATAAAAATTTAATTCTAATTAATACTCTATTATTTATTTTATGCTCAAATCAAATATTGACAAATATCGAAGATAAAGTGCCTATATCGATGGACCTATAAAATAAAAAATATTTAATATTATTTCTTGATATTTGCCATTATATTTTGATGTTTGATGCTATCAAATCAAAGATATTTAATATTATTTTATAATATTTGATATTATCTTAAAAAAGAAATAACCATCAAGGAAGTACAAGTTAATCTGGAAGTCTCCTGTCAAAAATCTACATAAAGTGGGTAATCAAAGTTCATTCAATACACAACATAAATTCTAACACGTGAGATAAACTTTGAAGGAGTCCATCAATTCTCTCCAACAAAGTTGAGGAGATCCACGGCATTCCGGGTGTTCTTCACAGGGCTCATCATATTTTGACATTGATTCAAGATTAAGGTGCGAAACCCTCAAATTGACATTGTTTTCTTTAAATTAAATTCAAGGAGATCTACGACATTCAAGACGTTCTTTGTGAAACTCATATATTTTGAAATTTGATTTGAGATTAAGGTGCAAAGCCCTTAATTTGGATGTTATTTTCTTCAAATCAAATTCAAGGAAATCCATAATGTTCAAGGCGTACTTCGCAAAACTCATCAAATTTCAAGATTATATTTAGAAAGAAAAAATCAGAGGATTATATTAGAAATTAGGTTCACAATTGATAAGTTTCAATTTCATTTTATTTGTACGAATTTTTGTCTTGTAATTTAATTTTTACAGACAACAAAATTTGCGCTTACAAAATTTTGGCACACTTAGTGAAATTATTGCTACCTCTTATCTCTTTCCTTCATTAAGATTGAAGTATCAAGTGGCTGCCAATAAGATTACAGCATTGAAATTTACTACCTCAAATTTCTCAAGTATTGGGGCAAAAAGTGTTGGCATCATCACAAGAAGTATATCTAAGAAGTTGCAATCATTTTTGGAAGTAGTTCATTCTCTTGTTGCAAAAAAGGTGTTGTGGCATTTTATTGATATGAATAAAGGTGGTGAAACTCAAATGAAAGATTACATCATCCATTTCCCACTCAACATCAAATTCCTCGATCATGGCGATGTGATGGTGACAAGTGCTACAACCTTTGGATGAACAAATTGCAAATTTAATGAGGACCATTGAAGGACTCACGAAGCATGTCCAAGAGCAAAATTTTTAAATCTTCAAATTGATGAGCAAAGTGGACAATCTTGATGCCACTTGCATGGTGGAAAAGCAAGTTGAGGCTCAAGATGAAATCAAAACATCCATAAGGAAACGATCAGCAAAAAATGAAGAGATTGTAATAAAAGAACCACAAGTTTTCATTGGACTAATTCCCATCAATCCACTAAAGGAGTTTATCATAGGGACTATCAGAGACAAGCTTGATGGAAGTTCTAAGTCATCCATGACTTATTCTAAGTCATATACTCAAAGGATTAACAACTTGAAGATGCTGATCAATTTTTAGCCATAAAAGTTTTAGCAATTTGATGACAAGAGCAACCTAAAGTAGCACATGGCTCATTTCATTGAGACTTGTAATAATGCTGAGACATATGTTGATCATCAAGTCAAGCAATTTGTTTGATCATTAAAGGATAATGCTTTTGATTGGTATATTGACTTGGAGTCAGGCTCCATCGATAGTCGGGGACAACTAGAACAAGAGTTCTTCAGTCATTTTTATGACACCTGAAGGATAATCAATATGATTGAACTCACTAACTTTTGCCAATGGAAAGAAGAACCTATTATTGACTACATTAATTGCTGGAAAAATTTGAGCCTTAACTGCAAAGATCAATTATTGAACGCTTCAATAATTGAGATGTGTGTCCAAGAAGTATATTGGAATCTTTGCCACGTGCTTCAAAGAATCAAGCCAAAAACTTTTGAAGATTTTGCAATTTGTCCACATAATATTGAAATGAGCATGAATTTTGATGAACAAGAAGACTTAAGTGATGCTGATGATGATGAAGAGGTTGGGGGCAATAATTTTCATCTTCAAATCATGAATGCTTCTTGATAAGAGCTTAAACTATCAATAATGCTCCCAGAAAAGAGCATAAACTATCTAAAACTCTCAAGTCTCCAACTCTTCAAATTCAATAAACAAGTCTTCAAGTGTCCAAATTCAAACTCAAGTCTCCAAATCTTCAATTTCAAAGTACAAGTCTCCAAATTCTAAGTGCTCCATGATTAGAGCTTAAACTGTGTCAATAAGGCTCCTAGATATGATCATAAACTATCTAAATATTAAAATTTCTCCAAGTGCTCCTTGATAAGAGTTTAAACGATCAATAATGCTCCTAGGTATAAGCATTAACTGTCATAGATTTTTAAATTCAAGTCTTCCCATATGTTCTTTGATATGAGTTTAAATTGTCAAATAATACTCATAGGTATGAGTATAAACTATCTAAAATTCTTAAATTAAATTCTCCTAATGTACTCTTTAAAAAGAGTATAAACTGTCTATAAAGTCAAACTCAAGTTAGCATGAGTATAAATTGCTAATCAAATTTAAGCGAACTCCTTAATATGAGTATAAAATGTCTACTCAAGTTAAATCTACTCCTTCACGTATGAGCTTAAACTGCATATTACTCTTAGCCTGCATGAGTATAAATTGTGTATGTCACCCCCTCGAAAGGTTGTTTACTTTGAATTGCATAATGACTTGATCTATTTATTAGATACATAGGCATATTGGAGAACTTCATCATGAAAATCTCGAAGTATTGGCAATCCACAAAGTCCATGAAGATCCTATAAAGAGATATAGTTCTTGATAGCAATATGCTGAATATTTCTAAAAGGGTTCTAGAGCTCAAGGAATGCTTGGAGAATTTCTTATTGCAGATATAATAGAAAAAATGGAGAGAAAAGGAGAAATTCTCAAATACTTCAAACCTTGCTTCTTTTGTGGATGATGGACACACTTTTCGCCAAGCCTTGAAGTGAGAATATTTGTAAACATATTAATTTTGACCAATTGAGAAGTGACATACGTAAAATAATATATCAAATGTTAATTTAAAATTTATATTTCTATTTTGAAATTTATTAAATTTAATTTCAAAAGATAAATATTTAATTTTGATTAATATTCTAGTATTTATTTTATGTTAAAATCAAATATATACAAGTGTGAAAAATAAAGAGCTAGATTGTTTGTATTCTAAAACAATATTTTCTTATTTTACACTATTTTAAAATTAGAAAATGCAATTGTTTGTACTATATTTAATGAAAACACCATCCATTTTTAGTTTCATACCTATTAAAAACCTATAATACCTACTAATTTAAAAGTAATTAAAACTCAATAACTAATTACATGTTAAATTTTTTCTATCATTCCAAGACAATGGGACCACATAAAATTTTATACTAATCTTTCATCACTTCATCATCCACTAATTTGTTAAATAGTTATTTCTTTTTTTATCTTTTCAAGACAATGGGACCCACAATCAATTAAACAACAATAATTGATACTATTATATTCAAATATTTAACACTATTACATTAAAATATTATTTTCAATCTATCTTTTTTCAAAATTTTCACAATTCTTATACAATAATATTTTCATTTCCACACGCAAAGTATTGATAAAATGAAAACACATTCTAAAATGATGGAAATAGAAAATGAGAATAAAAACACAACCAATCTAGGCCAAAGTATCTATGGTTTTGGACCAATCAAATCAAAACCATTTGATGTTTTCTTGATTTTGACATTATCTTTTGATGTTTGATACTATAAAACCAAAGATATTTGATTTTGTCTCTTAATATATTATCTTATTAAAGAAATAACCATAAAAAAAGTTCAAGCTAATCTAGAGGTCTACCATCAAATATTTATATAAAGAGGGTGATCAAAGCTCGCATTCATCACACAACATAAATCTTAACAAGTGAGAGAAACTTTGAAAGAATTTATCAATTCTCTCCTACAAATCCAAGGAGATCTACAACGTTTTAGGTGTTTTTCTTGGTGTTCATTATATTTTGGTGTTTGATTAAAGAATATGGTGCAAAGTTTTTGAATTGGCATTATTTTCTTCAAATCAAATTTAAGGAGATCCATGGTGTTTAAGGCGTTTTTTGCAGAATTCATATATTTTTACATTTGATTTGAGATTAATATGCGAAGCCCTTGAATTGACATTATTTCCTTCAAATCAAATTTAAGAAAATCTACAGTATTTAAGGCATTATTTGTAGAGCACTTTAAATTTCAAGATCATATTTGGAAGGAAAGAATTTGAGGATTATATTAGATATTAGATCTTTAATAATTGGAGGATTATATTAGATATTAGATCCATAATTGATAAGTTTCAATTTCATTTTATTTGTATATTTTTTTATCTTGTAATTTAATTTTTGTAGACAAAGAAATTTGTGCTTACTGCCTCTTTTACCGTTCCTTGGGTTCTTGTCATTCCTTGTTAGCCTCATTCACCTCATCAACTTTAACTTCAAATTTTCCATTCACGCCTCAATGAATTTTGGTAAATAAGAACTTAATGAACATCTTCACAATGAGAGCATCAAATTGATATAAAATTTCACAAGTTTTGTTAAATATAACAAACTTAATTATTGAGTCAAAGTTGGATATTCAAATGGGTTTCATTGTCAAAATTCTCACAAAATAGTCATGGTTAAAAGTGATTTTAGGTGGAAAAATGCAACTTAAAGAAAAACAAATGTAAGAAAAACCCTATTGGAATAAGGTGAGGTGGATTTACCATTGTTGTTCCACAACCATCATTGACATAAGCATTTATGCATATAGTTTTCAGAAATGCTATTGTTTGGAAGTGGGTTCCTTTTCTGTATCTATATTAGGCGGTGATGGGCCTTAAGTTTCCACCATTTGAAACATAAATTGCTCATTTTGCAAATTTTATGTGGGAAAGCTACTCAGAAAGAAAAAGT
>JACGDI010005671.1:480011-510532 GCA_014898725.1 Jacaranda copaia
CCCCCCCCCAAAAAAAAGAAAGGGGAAATGGAAGAAATGGAATCCGGTTATATAGATACATATTTGGAAGAACACTTATTGTTGGCTATCTCCATGCATCTAATTACTGCTTTTATTAGTGCTAAATAATAAATTAACATCTTGATAACACGACTATATATCCTATAGGTTGGTTTGGTTATTTTCCCCGTATATATAGGGGGAAATGCAATTTTAGTCCACTAATTATGGATATCTGCCAAAAGAGGACATTAATAATTTTGATTTTTTAATTTAGTCCACTTCAGCAACCAAATTGGCATATTGACAACATTTTATCGCAATTTCAAGACAAAATGCCTGAAATTGCTCAAAACCTCACTGGAAAAATGCATTTAGCTCTCACGTGTTGAAAAAATTGGGAATTTTGTGACACCTGGCATTAATTACACACGTCTACACCTTATGTGGCATTCAGTTGCCATGTCACAATCTAAATTGGGGAAAACAAGCAACATCAGCAAAGAAAAAGCCACATCTGCAATTTGGATAGCCACATCAACTAAAATTGGAGGGAAAATTCCTAGGTCTCCTCCTTCATTATCCATAAATGCTGGAATTTCTCTATATACCCAAAACGTTCCAAACAATTCAAAGCAAAAATCCAAGAGCACGAAAATTTGAAATGTCTTTGAGTACATCTTCTTCTTCATCACCCATGTCAATAACACCTGTGGATTGCTTTTGTTGTGTGAGAGCTCACCTAAGGACTTCATGGACAGAGATTAACCCAGGAAGGAGGTTCCATTCATGCCCCAATCAAGTGAGGAGGAAGAATGGTCAGAGGTTAATTCTCTATTTCATCTATCTCTTCATTTACGTGAATCCTTTTTTTTTTTTTTATAGATGAACAGATGCAATTTTTTTCAATGGATTGATCCACCTATGTGTAGTCAATCAAGGAATATAATACTAGGTTTGCTTTGTAGAATTAACTCCATGGAAATTGAGGTTTGTAAGTTGAGGAGAAAGAATAAATTGTTGTAAATGGTAGTGGTGCTCTCTTGGGTCTACTTTCTCATGGCTTAGGTGGAATTGAAATAGAAAAACTATGTATTAGGAAGTATTTTAAGTTAGTGGTAGTGGCTTTTATGTTGAAGGAAAGTATGGTGTTTATGTTGTAGGTAGTGATGTATAGGAATCTTTTGCTGTAATTGTGGATTTTGCCCTAATGTAATGCTGTGGCTTATGGTTTTGTTGAGGTTTTGCCTTAATAAAATATAATGCATTTGATAGTTGATAGTATATATATTTGTTTTGGTTGTATAAATAAACAAGTAAAGTGACAAAAACTAAGTAAAGAGCATTAAAATTTGGAAGCCAACATCATCCAAAAAAACAGTTAACATGCATAAAATATGGAAGCCGACATCATCCAACATGCATAAAATTTGGAAAAATAATAGCATCCAACAACAAAAATGCAATTTGGAAGCCAACAGCATCCAACAACATGCATAAATTCACAAAAGATGATTAAGTTAGATTACATAGATCAATGACAGTGACCTTAAATGTATCTTCCTTGTTTTGTTTCATTCACAAAAAATTCACAACTTTTGACACAAAATACTAGCTACTATCTACATAAGTCTCCAAGTTCATTTCACCCAAAAAAATTCAAGTTCATTTCACCAAAAAAGAATCCTAGCTTTACCTTAGCTTTAGTTACCTTTCTTCTTGCCACTTTTTTTCTTCTTTACATTGATATTATCTATGGCAGTGTTCAAATCCCTCAAAGTGACACATCTCTTCTTTCCTGATGTGACTTGAGAAGGCTAACTCCCAATATTTTGAGAAAGGTGAAGCTATTGGTATATGCTTGGTCCAGGCTCCTTGTTAGGTTGTTGTGAGGATTGACCACTTGTCTTATGGCTTTGTTTCTATACCTTTCCCTTACATTGAGTAGCCTTGTTTTACCCTGAATTCACATAAAATCCCAAATAAAAATCTAAACATCTCTAACATATAACCCAATCATTCAATAATAAATATGATACCTCTAATATTTTTCTAGCAGATGCATAAAGTAAACCTAGCTCAAATGGGTTATGGTTGTGTATATCTTTAGCAACCTTCTTCTTTGCCTGTAAGATACATAAAACTATTAATGAAAAACTTTTGGGGAAACAACAATACATCATAAGTATATAGAAATATTAATCTCCATTAAATTGTTGGCTGCAACTTTATCATTTTGCCTCACTCACTCCTGTAAAGGCCATAAATTAGTTATAAATGCATGTTATTATAACATTCAACACCATTTATTGAGAAGTCACATAATGATATACACCTTAGTGGAGGAATTGATGCCCCTTTTTCCATCTCTTCTTTTCCTTTTCCTAACTTGTAAGAACAAGACATAGAAAAAATAGTTACTCTGATATATATCTATTTCAAAGCTAAACACAAAAAATTGTTGACAATGACATTGTACCTCATTAACAGTTTGTAAGCTGGTTCCTTTTCTCAGAGAATAGGTTTTGAAGTTGTGCCCTTTGGATTTATAGTGACTATACTGTATAGTGAGTTGTCTCCTCTTGGCTTTTATTAGCTACTCTCCTTTCGATTTCCCTCTGTCTTTTTTTTTCCTTTGACAGTCTCATCCATATCTCTTCTTCTAGCTTTAGTAGGCCTTCCTTTTTTCTTGCCAAAATTGAGTGGCAGAGGAGGAATAAACAATGTCTCACCCTAAAGATCTTGTCCATTTATTTTCATAATAGCAGTTTATATACCCTTTTGTAGAATTCAATAGTGTAACATTTACCTACATAATACAAACGGTCATCCCTCTTGCTACAAATTACATTACATGCATGCAAACATGGGATGCCTATGTGCTCCTATCTCTTGTAGTTGCAAGTCCATAGCTCCAAATCTACGTAGTATTAGCCTTCATATATATGAGTGATCTAATAGTGAGTATCATTTGACTTTCTTGGTATGCAATCTATTAACTTCTTAATATGTTCTTCAATTATTTCCACTACTGTACGGCAAATGTTACCTCTCCACTTGTTAGCAACCTTGTCATGAGGTATTCTCTAATCCATTCAAGCATTGTTACAATTGGTTTCTCTCTTGCATAAAGGATTGCACTGTTGAATGACTCACAGAAATTGTTAAGAGTCATGTCACACTTTGACATTGCTGTGAAATGTGACTTGCTCCATTGTGATGGAGGCTTGTCATTGAACTATTCAATTGTAGCTTGATCAAGATCAACTATCTCTTTCATGGCTTGCTTGAACTAGCCTATTGTTATGCTATTGGCAGCCTTCTAGAAAGCATCCTTAAACTCTAATCTCTTGAATCCAATACTATAGAAATTCTTCCATAAGTGTCACACAAAACCTATGTTCAGCTGCTAGAAACACTTCCTCAAGGGCTTGAATCAGCCTTTTTTGTTTGTCAGACATGAATGTAAATTCATGAGGGTTCATTGTGTGTAAATCTTGTTTCAAAGGTTGTAAGAACCAAATCTATATGTCACCTAACTCCTTGGAAACCACAACATGTGCTACATGATAAGATTTGTTGTTGGGGTCAATCCCTACGGCTCTCAAAAGCACACCTTTGTGTGGTCTAATTAAGTGACAACCATCTACTCATATGATATGCCTACATCTAGCCATAAACCCTCTTTCCAAAGCACTAAAACAACAATAAAAGTGGGAAAAAGTGTTTGTCCCTGAGCTATTTTCCATGCCCAAGATGATTGTAGACCTTGAATTTGTTCTCCTTAATTTAGCTATATAGTCCTACAGTTTAGTGAACTGCAAATCAAGGTCCGCCTCAATAATTTCCAATACCTTTCTCTTAGCCTTATAAGCTTGATCCCATGAGACTCCAACTCTAACTTCCTCAATCATTTCAAGCCTAAGACCTTCTATTGATCTCTTAGGGTTAAGCTTCAACTTGTTAACAAACCTCTCAACTAAGTAACTTGAGTTCACATTGCATACATCAACTGTTGGCTTACATATGTGTATAGGGTCATATGTTAGAATTTGGAATGTTGATTCATCCTTCAACTTGTATGCATGAAGTTTCCACTCACATCCCTCTTCATCACACTTGGTACACAGTCTATTTTTGTCATTTTTCTTTATTCTCAAGTTTCTCATACTTTGCACAGCTTCAACATGTATTGCCATTCGAAGCTCTATCTTGTCTTTAAATTTCATTTCTAACTCAAATCTAGGTGAAAAGGGTTGCCTAGAATTGAAGACAAGTGCAACAGGTTTGGGTGGCTCTCCATTAGAAGCTAGTTCATCTAATTCTACCCCACTGTCCCAAGCAATGTCATCTTTAGATTCACTAACATCATTAATAATCCCATCCTCAATCTCCTCGCTGCCACTCATCCTCTTTTCTTCATTTCCAATCCATTCAACATCAACATCAACATCAATATTTTCTTCAAACATTAGATCATCAAAATCTAAGTCCCCACTCTCATCCTCACTTTTGTACTTAGTGTTATCACTATTGTCACTATCCTTAGCCTTCCCACACTTCTTATTCAAAGCATCAAACTCATCTAAATCAACAAAATTAATGAAACTTCCTAATTGTTGTGTATTTTGAGCAGATAAGTTAGCCATATTAGCATGTTCAAGTGAAGAAGGTTAATTTTGAACGTGATCAATTTGGGAAGGTTCAATTTGGAAGGGTTCATTTTGAAGATCATCAATTTGAGAAAGTTCAATATGAGAGGGTTCATTTTGAACATGATCAATTTGGGAAGGTTTAATTTGGGAGAGTTTATTTTGAATGTGATCAATTTTGGATGGTTCAATTTGAGATGGTAAAGCAACATCATGCTTTAGTTGAGAAGGTATATCATCATCATTTTCAGACTCTATATCCTTATAAGTATCAGTGTTAATATGATCATCATTTTCAGACTCTATATCTTCATTAGTATTAGTGTTAATATTATCCTCATCTTTATCATTTTCATTTTCCAGATTTGCAGGAGCTTCATTGCCTTACTTAGGAGGCTAATCACTTAGATTATCATTTTCTACCACTACACAGTCAACATATATGCAGACTTCTCTAATTTGTACTTTAACATGGCTCATGCATAATTCTTTGAATTCACTATCATCCCTCAGTAATTTAAAGCCCTTATTTGGCTTTGTGTGATGTCTCCTACACTTATCTAACTTCAAGTTATCACATCTTTTATCAAGCATTTTCAAGCACATTTCATCATTAGATATGTAGTCATATTTAGCAACATTACCCCCAATATACTTCCTTCAGGAACTAAGATATAAATTGACCTCCATACACCATTGCTATAGTGACTGAACTTGTGTGCACATCTTCAACGTACATGCAACCAAAGCAATCAAGGAAAAAAAATTACTACATAAATAAATAAAATATAATAAATTAAAATAAAAAGCTGAGAGTCCACATAATAATACGAACACAATAATAGCTCAACTACCAAACAAAAGGGTCCACAAATAAAGTAACCTTAGATTCAAACATACATTTCAAGATGCCAGATAGCATGTTTGTACGTAAAGTAGGAAAAAGATTCTTCAAATTGACCGATTCTACAAAAGCAATGCAGACCCACCACTTATCCAACCCATAAAGAAACATTAGAAAAAGAATTCTTGCCCATTCTAAAAAAACACAGTAGGCCTACTACGTATCAAACGCATAAGAAACAATCACAAAAATTTAACTCACCGCATAGAGGAGGGGGCAAATCCACATCTCTTTGTGAATGCTTAAAAATCATTTTCCAAACTCCAAGCTTCCTTCAACCAAACTGTAATTTCAAGTTTTCCAACGTCTAATCCTCCTGCCCTTCCAATTTCATGAGTTACAATGTAGGGGTTTTTGGTGGCCTTGAGAGAGTGAAGAAAGTTAGGGCTTTTTCGATAGTGGGCACTTCAAATGGCGGATCAACTGAACAACCTTCTCTTCTTTTACATTCAATCTCACTTTCAATTCTTTTTTTCACATTTAACGTTTTTAGTTTTTTAAATTGTTGATTTTATTTTCTTCTTTTATTTTTTAATTGATGGGTGAAGTGTCATTTTTGCTTATGTGGCCATTCGTGTATATGTCACCAGTTTATATGCTTAAAAATGCCACATAAGGTGCGAATGTGTAGCTGGCAGATGTCCATAATTAGTGGACTAAAATTACTTTGTTCCCTATATATATATATATATATATCTCAATGAATCACCTCAAATTAAAACTTGAGATAATATTTATGTACTGGGAAAAGAATGGTAATTAGAAGGTAGCAATTATTGGAAGGGTGAGACAAGAAACGTGTAGCAATAACTTCCAAAAGTTTCCAATGAGGAAGACAGAGACTAGACCTTAGATGATACAAAAGAAAGAGGAGACAGACTCAAGTACAATAACTTTAATAGCTCACGAGATATCCAAAAATTAACCAATAGAGTTGAATTTCCAATGCCAAAAACAAAATTAGCACAAGCACAAACCCGATTTATATATATATATATATATATATATATATCATCATATCATTCACACATTGCCAGCTACATAAGGAAAACAAGGCTACTACTACTACTGCAATTAATCTCTCTATCTCTCTTTCCTTTCTCTCTAAATTGAAAACCTTTCTGCTGCTGATGGGAAAACACACCAGTAGTGATGATCAATATCCTTCCCATGGAGGCCACCACCACCATGAAATTATTCCCTCTTCTTCCCTTCTCATAGTAATCATTCCCGTCGTTATTGTAGTATTGCTCCTTGCAATATTCTTATTGGCACTGATGCTCCGTCGCATGCAACCCCAGAAAACCGTCGTAGATGACAAAGCCAATAATTGCATCTTCATTCCTCATACTACTATTAACAAAGTCACTTCTAGGACCACTTCAGGTATGTAATTATCTATATCAATTGTGTAATGTATATGATAGATTCTTACATTCATTAAATATATGAATAGTGGTCTTTATAAGTGATATTGGATAATCTTTACTTTTTGAAATGGTTTTGAGTGAGTTAAGTTTAAGATTCTTTTTTTAATATAATATCACAATCACCCATTTTTTATGTTGAATCACCCATTCAAGTTATTTTACACTCTAAATGATTATTTCTAAATATAAGTAGTATGTGATATATATATACATATATGAATTCCTATATTAATTAAATTTTAAGTCCATTCTTTGATAAGATTTAAAATAATACTATATAATAGTGATATTGTATGTGGGCATGCAGTTGGCGGTTGCTTGTACGGGACTAGTCTTGGGGGCACAGCCCTGCAGCCTCAGCCTAAAGTGAGAGGGGTACAAGTTGAAGTTGAAGGCCAAGTCCAAGTATTTACTTTAAAGGAGGTGGAGATGGCCACCAATAATTTCAGCGAAAGGAATATGATAGGAAATGGGACGTCGGGGGCAGTGTACAGAGGGGTGCTGAGGGATGGGACTGTGGCGGCCATTAAGATGCTGCGCCCACATGGCAAATATGGCGAACGTGCCTTTCGCTTGGAGGTAATTCCGATCCTTACTTTGTTGGTCCCCCTTTCTATCCCCTTTCCTTTACTATATTATTATTGCCAATTTATTCTCATTTTCAATTTGCATCTTTCTTTACTTTTGCCTATATATAGCAGGTTCTCTCTATTGGTGCCCAAACGCAAGGGAAAACATAAGAATTAAATAAAGAATTCAAAATTTTCGATTAAAACAAAATAATACTTCCTTCAAAATTTTAAAACCTCATGCTAAAACATATGTTGAGAGTATTTATACCCTTTGAACCTTTCCCCCAAGCTTTTATTAAAATAAGCTTTCACTTATAGAATTTGGTGAGTCGTATGTATTATCTCTATAATTTTTTGTGATGTCTCACTTTCTATATATATATATATATTATATCAGTCCAATCACGATTTATTTAACTTTGGCAATAAAAAGAAAATAATAAATAGGCTCCAATCCCATCGTCGAAAAATAGCACCCATCATATCGCAAATTTATCTACATGAATGAAAAAAAAGATATTTTCAAATAGAAATCCAAAACTAACTGTACTAAGTTTACAAAATTTCTAAAGAAATAAGAATGTAAAAAGGTGAATTGATATTATTTTATATAGCGGAAATTTATTGATCGTAATCCAAACTAGATCTTCCTACAAACCTTTGACTATAAACAAATTTTAAGCATACTCTACTCACTTCGTTAGAATAATACTACGACTTGCTCATAATTACGTACACCTTAAACACTGTGATCAAAATTTCTTGATACTTTGTGAAAAACAAAAAGAAAATAATTTTGAGAAAGATAGGAGAATTATTTCTTAGGGATAAGAATTACACACTTGATCAAATTACATACGATCCGCACACATATATATATGTATGCATAAAATTTTTCCGGGCATATATGAGCAAGATCCCAAAACAATATAAAATGATTCACCAAACATAACGACTAAAATAATTTAAATATGAACGCCAATTGCAATAAGAGTCCAAAATCCAATGCAATTTGCAACGAACTACAATTTGTATTTTCTTTATGAAAATAATGCTTGTTGTTATACCTTCACCACAAGGCATGTGCACTATTTATTGCCCATGCAAAACATTATACAGTTTATGCAAATAATGAAATCTGTTTTACATGATTCACATATTGATCATGAGATTATGCATACATATATCACTATTTTGTTAAATATTTCAGTTCATTTTCAACTTCAATAATTTTTTATTCTTTTTTTTATTTTCGGCCTGTAAATGGGGATGGGGCTATTGGCTGCAGGTAGATCTATTGAGCCAGTTGCGGTCTCCTTGCATATCTGAACTGCTGGGGTACTGCGCGGATGCACATCATAGATTACTTGTATTTGAGTACATGCCTAATGGTTCTCTTGATAAGCATCTCCATCCAAGTAGAAGGAGTAGGAGCAGGAGTAGTAGGACTGTATTGAATTGGGATATTCGTCTGAAGATTGCTCTGGATTGTGCCAGAGCCTTGGAATACCTCCACGAGCACACCACCCCAGCCATCATCCACCGTAATTTTAAGTGCAGCAACATTCTCTTAGATCACAACTTCAGAGCCAAGCTCTCAGGTTTTGGGTTGGCCAAGATTGGCTCCCACAAGCTCAACGGCCTAATCTCAACACGAGTTTTAGGAACAACTGGATATTTGGCCCCAGAGTCAGCACAAATTAGCTAGACACTTAATATGTCATTCATGTTGTCAATATATATATATATAGAGAGAGAGAGAGAGGTTATAGCTATCATGCGGAAGTACTTTTCATGACTGAATGCATGCACTCAATTTACAGGTATGCATCGACAGGAAAGCTCACAACAAAATCAGATGTATACAGTTATGGCGTGATCCTTTTAGAGCTTTTGACAGGTCGTGTGCCTATTGATACCACTCGGCCTCCTGGGGAGCATGTCCTAGTTTCTTGGGTCAGTATTCATGATCAATCCATCATATTCGTCTGTTATAAAATGGCATGCAACTTAATCATATTAAGCAATATATTATGTAACTCGACATAGATGGTTTAATAGTATACATTCTCTCTCCTCCAACAAGATTAACCACATATACATAATTTGTTCCTCTAACTTAACTCTTTTAATTGTGATCAGGCCCTTCCACGTTTAACAAACAGAGATAAAGTGATGGAAATGATGGATCCAGTTCTAGAGGGCCAATACTCCAACAAGGATCTTATTCAAGTAAATTAATTAAATTGGCATTATATATATATGGATATAACACATTAGTAATTTAATTTGTTGGTCATGATGTTATGTATGCAAAATATTTCTTTGACAAATTATTAATTATTAATGCAGGTGGCAGCAATCGCGGCTATGTGTGTACAAACAGAAGCAGACTACAGACCTTTAATTACTGACGTCGTCCAATCTTTGATGCCATTGGTAAAGAATCACCCTGATCTGCCCACCTCATCGTCCAATTCACTCAGACTTAGTCATACTCCCAGCCCCCAAGCACCTAAAGCTGTTTAATACCGAAGCAAAGCATTCAAATTGCAGATCATTCCTCAGAAAACAATGTTGTAATTGGCATGATTAGCATAATTTTATTCTAAATTAACTTTGGATGGATGCCAATTATGGTTGGAATCCAAAGATTAATTGTGGTGATGCAATAGATGAAGGAATTGGTTAAGTTTTTCTTGTTGAATTGTCCCACATGGAATGTTTGAGAAAGTGGAGACTCACTTGGATATTATAAAATTAAGTGGAGGAGTTGAAGGATTATTCCAACCCTTCACTTGTCCCACATTGATTTTATAAACTAGTGTGGACTAGTTTATATTGAACTCAAGTAAGAATACTTGATAATAAAGTGTTCTTTAAGGGATTCATATGAGTGGACCATATGCCCGGGTCTGGGTCGCAGGCGTTAGGGCAAATGTCTCAGTCTTACCTTTCTTGGGACAAATTCGATTTGAAATTTTGAACTTAACTTGGATAATCGGATAAGGGCTGACTCGGTAACTTGGATAATGAGATAGTCGTATATCTATCTAAATCAAATCTTTGAAGATTAAGATTAAGATGAGATTTGGCCAGATTGATAGAGATCAAATGGGATTTATCAGGAGGACGTGGGACATGTGGAGTAAAATTGGTGGACGTGTGTGGCTGACGTGGCAGAATATTATTGGTTGGATGACGTGTTAGAGGTTATTAACTGGCAGACTCTAACCCTAATCCCGTCTATAAATAGTCTGCCTCTGCTAGTCTCCAAATACAATGCATTCGTCTCTCAATACGCTTAAGCATTCGACTTCTGTCCACTTTCTTGCTCTCTCTCAAGAATCCTTCCCTTCTCCTCTCAAATATTCCATGTTCCGAAGTTAGATAGATATACGACTATCTCATTCTTATTTGGCAACTGAGTATTGTTTGAGGTGAACGAGAAGGAGTGCACCTAATCGTTTTGGACCATCTCATCCTGGAAGGAGCTGCGCTGTACCCATTGCACTGGTGAGTCGGGGCGCTCGTTTCTTTAAGGCAAACAGAATTTCTCTGTGATTTGGTTGTTCGATTGATTCTATTACGATACAGAATCCTAAAGATAAGTTTATTTTTTTTAAATTTTGGTATTTATATTAGAAAAAACTGACAGCTTGTTTTTTTAGAAGCTATCACTCCAATGGAAATAGGAAAAGTCAGCTAGAACGTCAAAAATTATGATACTGCCACAAACTCAAAAGAGTAAAGGATTAATCTTGGCCTACTTCCCAAAATGAATATAACAGCATGCATCCACACTAAAATATACAAAGCAAGGGTGGCTAAAGCTTACAGTGCCACAGTATGGCTAGTACATTTTCAAGTCCGTGAACTAGTAATAAAGAGGGGATATAAGCATTAAGACCCATTACTAAACTAGACACCAAAAGAGAAGGCACTTATAAGGCAATTGAGATTGTTAACCTAAGAGCATATAGGCTGCTAATGACAAAGGATAGAGAAGTACCTAGAACTTGGAATATCTCTAACCTATGACGGCTCCACACATGATGAATAATAAATATCCTCTATCCCATTTGAATTCATTGCCCATGATGCCACTTGAGTAATATTTATTTTTCCACAACTTAACCTTTGAAGTTACTTGTCTACTATGAATTTTGTTTACCAATACATTTATTTTTGCTTTTGGCTTCTAATTAATCTATGATATTTTATACTCTTCCTAATATTCCATTTCTTTGATGACTTTGAACCTTGCAGCATTTATAAGGAGTATTTGGGGAGCAACTTTAGACATAAGCCCAAAATAAGGCTTTTCAAGGTATGTTAAGAGTATGAAGCAATCATTAAGTGTAAACCTACTATAAAGGCCTTCTTGGGGTATGTGGTAGAAGATGTAATCCCACTATTAGCCCCTAGGGAGAAATATGGTAGTCATCCTCTAAAAACATCCATCGTCAGCTCCCTTCGAGAGTGTATGGGGTCTTTTAAAAAAGTCCACTATTGGCTCTCTTCAGCAATCTATTGCATCCATTAATAAATTCCACTATTGGCTTTCTTTAAAAGTATGTAGCATCCTCTAAAATGTCCACTATCAGCTCCTTTTGGGATTATGTGGTATCCTCTAAAAACTTCATTATCTGCTTTCTTTAAGAGTACTTAACTTCCTCTAAAAAAGCCTACTATCGACTCCCTTCAAGAGTACGTAATGACTACTCTAAAGCCACTTGCTAAGGAACATCTTGGAAGATACTTATATCATCTAGCAAAGAAAGCCTACCATGAATTTCCACAAAGAGAAAATTGCGATGTCTCAACATTTAACAAATATTCAAAGGAAAATCCCTAAGTTTGATAACTCTAAATGTTGTCACGCACTTATTATGAAACCTCTCAAAAGAACTATGAGTGCACTCAATCTCATCCTAACACTTATTCTATGCTCAACCTGAGCTCAAAATTCACCTTTCTTTCTTAGAGGACTCCATTTTACCCAAGGCATACCAACAAAAATGTTAAGAAAAGCTCCATGCTACTTCAAGATATCTTCATCACATATTATACTGATAGTCACTCTGACTTTCTTGACACACCAAAGTGCCGTGATACTTTGTCACTTAAAATTTTCCAAGTCCTTGCATGCCTTTGAAAGCATTACACCATCAATAAAGTTGATAAAAAGTAATGCAAACAAGAGAAATTAAATAGAAGAAAAAGACAACCCTTAGCACCAAGCACTTAGGAGCCTCAGTAGCTTAGCACCCCACAAGCAACCTACTGTTAAGTTCCTCATGGACACCCCAGTCAAGTGCTTAGCGGGTGCCCCAATAGCTAGCACCCCAATCGAGCACCCAACATACATCCAAGCATGTAGCTCTCAATGGGTGCCTTAGCAGTGAGTGCCTTATAGAAACCCTAATCGAGCACTCAACATGTACTGCCATAGCGAGAGACCTGATCATAGGTACCTCATTAAGGCGCTCGCACCCCATGTTGATACCCAAGTTGGGCACTTTACACGGGCGTCCAAATCCAATTCCTTATGCGAAGTGCATGCGAAGTGCTTGCAAATTTTTTTCCAGTACTCAGGATGACATCTTTATGTCTCTCATTCCTTAATTCTCCTAGCACAAGTGTGTAAAGGTAATAGTTGCTCTATGAGCTAAGTACTCTCTTGATTGCAAAATAAACAAACACTTACTCAAATAACATCATTAGCAACTATCTCAATCAGTTAAGAAAAAAAGAATAATTTCAACTTCATCCGATAATACTAGTTGGCCATACCTTGTATGCAACCAACACCAATAGCTATCTCTCCCACCCATGGTGAGGCTCTATTCCGCATCCATAACTCAAGCATCAATAGAAAGTCCCTTATCCTTGTCAATATTAAAAGATCAAGTTACTCTAAAATGATGGACTACTTTATGTATACATTTTCTAACAGCCCAAAAGATCCACGTCATCTGAAGTCACAAGGCACGTGCCTCATCAACCTAAGAGAGGTAGTTGAATAGCTTTAACATGTGACATCTCTTTATGGTGCTCCCACAAAAGTACTTCTCGTACATTTCTCTCTTCATTTCCTAAGTGCAGAAACAACCTTGCAAAACCTAAAGAATGTTAAGAATACTTTTGATAGCACATAACTTTGCCAGTAACCTCAAATGGTCACTGAAAATATGAACTTCATAAGCATTAAAACTTATGCTAGGATGCAAAATGAGATATATCTCTATCCCACTACAAGACATAAACTTATGTACTTATTTTAGATCTAAACATAGTCCATGCAAGACCTCAAAGCTCATGCAGAGTAGAGTAAATGTGACTCTAATCCCTCTTTTGAGAGCAAAAATGCCACCTACTCTTTCTACAAATTTCTAAAGCAGAGAAATTTCACAACAAAGCTTAAGTCCCACATGGATATAAAGCCTAATGTAATCACTTTACATTGATGTCCGTCGGGATAAATAGCAAACACCGAACACTAGCATCCTTTTTCTATCTCTCATTCTTAAAGTCAGATCCAACCTTAATTGCAACTTGAAATAGGTCCTCTTTCTCAATGTCTTAATTCTTAAGAATATTCTGTTTAAAAATTTGCCTAAGTCCTAAGATAAATACCACGCAACATGACTTCACACTATTCCCTATTGTGAGGGTAGCTAAGTACCACTTAGAGGATGTTTTTACAAGATACTTGTGCATTTTCTCATGCAAACATGAGCATATCTTTTCAAGAGAGCTCACCCTAACACCACGCTATCATGAATCTTCTAATGCAACACCTCGTTGCTAACTTTGCAAGAACGCTCAAAATTTTTCTAAGTCCTCAAATAACTCAAACGTGAGATCTCCTTAAGTCCTTAGATGAGTGCTACAAAAAACTCCACTATATATCCTAACACACATTATCGATCTTATTTGCAGTAATCAATAAAGTTGATAAAATTAAATATTAATATAGGATAATAATCAAACTAAACTTTATATTTTCAATATGCAAATAAAAATTTTCCTATTAAAAATAGAGGGTGATGCAAAATAAAATTCAAGCACTAATAAAAAAAATTGTGTAAACTCGAAAAATGCTCTAATCTCTTATTTCTGGTTTGTATCCCCTTTATGTAATACATTGAGGCTAAAAAGTGTACAAAGTATCCACTACTTAGGCTTAACTGCCCACTGCCATCAATCAATATAGGCATAACTAACCACCATGATCCTAGTGATCATGTGATCTACTGACATATGTGATGTCCATTTTTCCCAAAACTTTTCTCTTTGAAATGTGAAGCATCCTTTCTAGAGCAACCATCATCTTAGCTTAGGTCAATTGTTGGCAGACTTTTATTAGCTTGGTTTTTATCCATGGATTGGTGTCTAGAGGATTTAGATTTAGCTTGGAGTAGTATTGCTTTAGTATCTGAGTTACTTCCAGTTGGATTATAATTAGATCATTAGGTTCAACTCAGACCTAGAATATCATCCCATCATCATTACCCTTCCTTAATTTTAGTTCAAAGATGAAATACTTTGGATTGGATAGTGAAACTCTGAGCTAACTGCAAGTTGACCTATTTAGCTCCTAGTTTCATTCAAATTTTGATGAAAACATGTCCTTTGTAATCTCTTAAGCAGTGTAATGTCATTTCTTTTCCCCAAGTCATAATGTCAAGTCGGCGCCCCCACTTATTACAGGTAATGACTATTATCTTTACCACCTGTACGATTAGCACCCTTCCAAATCAAAGCAATTCTCAATCTTTCCCTTAGTTATAAATATTGCTCTTTTGCCGTTTTACTCTTCCATTTATCTCGCTTCTCCAACCAATATTCCAAACCTTCATGTTTTAGCTCTCATTTTCTTTATGCGAGTTCTCCTCTTCAAGCATCGCTTACCATTTTTCCACAAATGCAAATGAGTTTAGGTTTTCCTTAAGCCATTTGTTTATTATCATTTCCTTTTCTTATTTTTGTGTATCTTGTGTGCATATTCAAATTCGTTAACTCATTTCCCCTCTTTCTCCATCTTTTTTTTGTCTAATATCTTCTTTTTTAGGTTTTTTCTGTGACTTGAGATAAATGTCTTCCCTTTCAACCCATGATCTTGAATACTTTACTATAATCTCTATACCAAATGGGGATGAGGTTCTAAAGAGTCTAACCTTAGTGTAAGCCATAAAATAATGAGAGAAATAAAGAAGAAAATGTTAGAAGTGGGTTTTGCCCATTATAAAGTGTATCATTCTAGAATGACTCGCCATAAGAGTCTTAGGCTTAGGGAAATTTTGGGCATTCCTCTGGAATACATAATAGTTGTACCCCAATAGTCCTCAGGTCAACCTTATTTGCCTTCTGTAGACTTTCTTTCTACACAGAGTAGATACACAAAGGGTTATAATTCTCTCTGCCTAACCTATTTATTATAATTTTTATGACATTAGGTATTCCACTCAATCAATTCACCCCTAACTCCTTTCAGGTTAATGATAGGTTTTATTATCTAATTAAACATCTCCAAATCAAACCTGCAACCTTGTTTCATTCATTTTCTTATCCTAAGTCTCTCGGTGCAAGACTGTTCTACATCATTCTTGTATTATTTTGCCTTTAGTCTAAAGATGAAAGAACTTCTGTAGCTTTTCGATATTTACTTGACTCCTAGTGTTTCTCTTTTGCAATAGATTGTTACTAATTTATACGTTGTTCCTTGCAGAGACTTTATCATCAAAAGTTTTTTGTAATAGTAGTTGTTGAACAACCAGGACATCAAAAGAAACAACCGCCCATCCAAGCACATAGGGGGTTCCAAGCTCTAACTCTAAAGAAATGTCTAATCATTTCTCCATCAGCCCCTAAAGTGGTGGCAATCCCAAAGTAGCCTAATAGTGAAACCATTCCCCAAGAATCGAGCTCCTTAAACTAAAGAAAAAGTCATCCTAATACCTATCTTACAGCTAATAGCTCGATACTAACTGATGCATCCTATTATTTGGGATAGGATTTCTTGCGATGTTTGTCAGCCAACTTTAATTGGCAGATGGTTGATGAGATACCTTTTGAAAATCTTAAAGCTCAATTGTCTGTGACGTTTCTAAGGCAAATGCTAGCCTTAGATTCATTATTGATCATATTGTCTATTTGCTCAAGATATTTACACATGTTCCTTTGCCCAAGTAAGCATCATGGCTGGAGAAATATGGGCTAGATAGAAAAGAGAACAAAAGAAGTTGGAGGCAAAAAGAAACAAGCAGTTAATCGAGCTTAACAAACTCCAGTATAAGGTTATCAAATTCAATAATTGAAGAGGCAATTATCCTCTACCAAAGAGAAATGTAATAAGATTGTAGCTATTCTATCTAAAGCTAAGATCAAAGTAGCTAAGCTACAGGGCTTACAAAAAAATGCACTAGAGAAAGCTAAAGAGGAAGGTCACCACGAGGGTAGATACTCTTTTTTGAAGATATTCTAAGACACAATGAAAGGCTAAGATTTTCTAGAAACCTAGTATTAGTCCTGCTTGATGTAATTTATGAAAAGTAACAAGTTTAAACAAATATTAGTCAATAAGGCACTAAAGTATTACTATCACAACATCAATACCTATATTGATCAACTGGAAGCAAAAGTGTGATGAGGCTTGCTCAAGATAATGAGATTGTGGACCATGCGTATAGGCCACATAGCTTGTCATTTGATATAGAAGATGAAGAGAAAATAAATATAGAAAATGAAGCACCCAAGCAAAATCACTCTAGTTGATGAGCCACCTATTTTTAGTGAAGTTCTAGCTCAAGCGAACACTAGTACTCTAGCTTTGGATGATGTAATAGAATTCCTGCCTTGCCTAGCTACCAGCTTGTCTGAGTTGCATGTTTAAAAGCTCATTCGAACTTTGTTTTGCTTTCAACTCTCCGAGCTGCATGTTTAGAGGCTCATTTAAGCTTATTTTTGCTTCTTACTTATCAAGTTGTGTTTAAAGACTTATTCGAGCCTTATTTTGCTTTTTTCCCATCCGAGCTATACGTTTGGAGGCTCATTTAAGCTTTTTTATCTTCCAGCTCGTCTTGTATGTTTAGATACACATTTGAGTTTTATTTTATTTTTGGGTTATTTCTTATGCATCCATGTTTTTGAAGAAACAAAAAGGTGATTTCTAACATTGATCAACTCAATGGACAAGTAACATAGAGAACCAAATCAAATTGAAAAAAATATTTACAAAGAATAAGAATATCACATGTCAAAACGCATTAAATTCAAAAAATTCTATGGCGTAGCAATCTTTTTCCCTTCCATAACCTCCAACTCATATGCTTTTCTAGCTAAGATTTTAATGACTCTGTATGGACCTTACCAGTTAAGGTAGAGTTTTCCCATATTTCCATCAGCCTCAACTTTTCGGCGCCCAAAATCTCCAATCTGAAAACTCCAAGGTTTAATTCTATTGTTAAAGGTAGTTTGCATCCCCTACTTAGCCATTCTGAAGTTAGCACTTTCTCTCTTTTCTTCTATAAGATCTAAAGAATTCTTAAGCAATTTATCATTCTATAGTGAATTGGAAAATTATACTCAATAGGATTCTATTTTGCACTACGCTAGGATCAAAATGTCTACCTCGTAGGCTAAACTGAACAGAGTTGTCCCTATAGCCCTTTTTGGAGTAATGTTGTATGCCTATAATACATTGGGGAGCTCATCGACCTAACCTCCACCAACTTGATCTAGCCTAGCTTTCAAACTTTGTAGTAGAATTTGATTAGTGACTTTAAGCTTGTCCATTTGTTTGTGGATGAGCAATCAACTTAAAAGATTGTGCGATCTTTATCTCTTTACACCAAGCCTACATTTTAGATCCTTGGAACTATCTTCTACTATCTAAGACTAGTTTTTGCATAATTCTATATCTGTAGATAACATTTTTCCATAGAAATTTCAAAACCTCATTTTCTCTTATCTTAGCTAGGGACTCAAATTCTATTTATTTGTGAAAGTAATCCATGACAATGAACAGAAATTTCCTCTGCTCCACAACTATTAGAAAGCATCCAAAAAATATTTATCCCCCATTTTGCAAAGGGGCATGGAAAGCTTATAGTGTATATTGGCTTAACTAATAGATGACTAACTTGGGCATGCTTTCGGTATTTCTTACACTTACGCACTAAGACTCCACACATCAGCTTAGATAGTAGGTGAAAAATACCATATCCCTAGGACCTTTGTTGCCAAAGTTGTGCCTCCTAAGTGATTTCTAAAGCATCCTTTGTGTGTTTCTTGCAACACATATTCATCTTCTTAGAGGGATAAGCATCACAAAAAGGGTTGGGAGAAAGCCTTTTTATATAATAAATTAGCTATAACAATAATGCATGGACCTAACATGTAATTTATGGCCAACTTCTAGATAGAGTCCTTGGAGGTATTTAAAGATAGGTGTTCACTAATGCTGCTCAACTTCTAATGATAACATTTTAGTTTCGAGGCTTTTTTTTTCCAATTCCTGTATGGTCATACAGCACAAACTGCAAACAGCTAAAAAGTTGACAATTTTAACCATGCAATTTGCTCATTCATTTTTCTCTCAAGGAAGCTAAATTACTTGTAGCTTAGATAATTGCATCTTTAGGTCATCAACTTACTGCAAATACTGTACCATGAATTGTTCTTCAATTTATAATGCCACTCAATTTGCTTTGCCATCGATTAAGAGTCAATGAATACTAAACATTCTTAGCTCTTTCTTGCAAGGCCATTATGATCCCTAGGATTAAAGCTTTGTACTCCACTTTGTTATTGAAATCTCTAAATTAAAACTTAACAACGAATTCTATTTCTTCCCTTTAAGGATTGGTAACTACAATTCCCACTCTATTGCTATTTTACCTTATAAATCTATCCACATGTATGGACCACAAATCGTCTTTCACCAGCATGGCTGAATCAACTATGAAATCTACCGCCGCTCGTGCCTTAATAGCATTCTTCAAGGTATAGTCTATGTCATACTATTCACAATAATTTTGAGTCTGCAAAAAGAATTACAAGACAAGAAAAATATGGACAAATTGAATATTTAATTTAAATAAACAGTGGTTACAATCTCTGAAAAATATCTTCGCAATTGAAGACTAAATCCTTTTATTCTTCTTCTTTGGACTTGATTCAAGGGGCTTGATGCTTTGTTCTTGAATCGGATATGTAATTCCCTCCTAGACTTGTGGATGAAATCATGAAATACCTTGAAATCAAGTATTTGTGTTGATATCAAGGTTTTCAAAATATGAATGCTTTCAAAGAAGATGTAGAACTTTTGTAGTTGCAACACTTCTTCAGGGCAAGAGTTCAGACTTGAGAGCTTTTATGCTTGAGTTTCTTTTGATGAATTTCTTGATGCATGGTATGTTTCCAAGTGCCACTTTTTATAGACATAAAATAGGGTTTGATGACTTGAGTTTGAATCCCCCTTTGGACTTAAATACCACTTGAGATGGGCTTAATTAACTAATAGGTCATGTTTAAAATTTATTCTGGCTTAATTAGCTAATTCAAAATAAATAAGATATTTTAAAATTTATTTTAGATTGACCCATTTTATAAAGATCAAATTTATTATGGACTCTAATTTGGGGCTTAATGCAATAACTAATTTAATTGGGCTATCAAATGGTAGTTTATTCCAATAAAATTTTGATACTAACAAATGCCCACACTTCAAAATTCAGCGAATGACATGTCGAACATGCGTGAGGAAGACAAGTTTTGAAGTAATCACCGTTCTTTATATATATATTTAAATGTGAATGGGCCCACTTCCAAAATCTTCAATTAGTTGGAAAGTGGAAGCTACAATCCTAATATGCATTCTTAATTTGGAACAAAAGATTTGTAGCAACATCACAAAAACCAACATCACATATGCCATCGGATATTTATCTTTTCTCCACCATTTTTTTTTGGAAAATACAAATGGGATCCACTTCCAAAATCTTTAAACAATTGGAAAGTTGAAATGGCCATCCTAATATGCATTCAAAATTTGGGTACAAAATACTTGCAGCAATACATATAGCAGCATAACAAAAACTAACATCATACATGCCACGGGATTTTCGTCTTTTCTCTACCTTGTTTTCTTTTTTTTGGAAAACCTTGCATCTTTTTTTGTTGAGTAACATACTAGATTTGCAGCAACTTGAGGAGAAGACATGCCAAAAAAATTTTGGCAAATCCATATCTCAGTAACAAGAGAAACATTTGGCAATTTCCTTTATGTCATATTCTCTTCCTTCCTATAGAATAAAAAAAAGAATGGTAATTTCCTCTTACATTGTTGCTTTCCTATCAAATAATTGAAGATACGGAATAATTCCATCTTTTTCTATCATTAAATGTCTATAAGCTAACCATTAGCAATGCTTGATTTTTTATAGTCAAAGAGCGAAAAAAAGCATTGAATTCTCTTCAAGCTTGATAACTTGGTTGTTGGAATAGTGCTTGCAATCCAATAAGATTGGTCTTGTATAAACTATTTTCTAGTATATATATAATCTTGATTAAATTATATTCTTTATAGGGCCATCTTCATCTTATGCTTTAAATTACTTCACTAGCATTTGTATGAAGCTTTTAGATTACCAATGACTATAGGACTTGGTTTGATGACCATAGAATAAGTCTCACACGATCGAGATCTTAAATTATCCAAGTTATAAGATCTTTAGAAGCAGGACATCTGAGATTCGGATAGACTTACACTAACAATGCATAAATCTAAAGGTTGAATATTGCTCCATTCCATGAGTAATTGTATAAGATACGGGTGCATGATAGTGGGTACTTATTAGAGAGCAAGGTACTGAAGAACCATCGAAGAATCTACTAGATAGCCATAGTGACAAATCTGTAGTGGCTGGTTCTTCTGCTTATGCTAGTTCATATTATTAGTCCTCTTACTTGTGGGTCCATGGTAATCTTATGCTCGATCCTCATGCTTTGACTCTTCCTTGACCACCTAGCAGGTCTTTCAGGTTGAGATTAGGTATAAGCCATTTAGCATGGAGATTTGTGAGATCTAAGATGAAATTCGACTCTTTGCTATTGAAAAGGGCGAATGCATCTCCTATAGTTTTATAATGATCAAATCTAAGAAATCCTTGTGCAAGGTGGTGTGACAATTTGGAAAAGGATTTTTCTAAAGGTGAGGTCACACAATGGGATCGAACATTAAGAATAGAGATATAGTATCGATGCTATTAGGGAGCCAATAAATATCTAGCCTGAGGCCTCTTTCAGAAGATAAGAGATGGAGGGACTGTATTTGCATGGCATGCATAGAGCGATGGTAGTTCTCCAAAATATTTATTTTTTCCAATTAGTTGGGCTTCATGGGCTTGAAGTTGGACATCAACCATGGAGATTGGGTACTCTTCAATTAATAAGATTAATTGAGTTGAATCGACTAGTTTAAAAAGCGTTTTAAATTAGAATAAATATAAGATATTCAAAAGTCACAAAGAGTCGTAAACCCATGTCCAATGAATGGTAAAACCTATTGAGTCACACACAAAATCCAATTAGCTTCCTAATTTTAGGAGAAAATTTTCTAAGTGTTAGAAAATGATGTCTCCTCATGGACCGATTTTTGATACCAAGTTTGAAGGTCAATTTTGGCTTGATTAATTTAAGTGTTAAATTAATCAACTAATTTAAAGAGTTAAATTAGATCAATAATTAAAGAGTTAATTATTTGGTGCTAACATGACCATCGATTGATCAAGTTAACTTAAAGAGTTAAGTTAACAAAATTAAGTTTAAGGAGTTAAGCTTGTTTGGCTTAAAGAGTTAAGTTAAAGAATAATTGATTAAATTAAAGAGTTTAATTAATTAATCGGGAAGAATGAATTTTGGAGAAAAAATTCAAATAAGATTTGAATTATCATCTTAATTAATTTGAAATGAGATTCCAAATGTATTTAAGATGTAAAAAAAATTCAAATGAGGTTTAAATTCAAATTTACCACCTTGGCAACCCCATTTGGCCCCCCTCCCCCACATGCATTTTGTGATGCCAACTTGGAATCACACATATATAGATATAGAGACAGGAGGTCATGCATAACACATTTTATGTGAGTAATTAGATTCTTCCCTCTTTCCCTCCAAAACCACGTGCAAGCAAGCATTCATGTGATGAAAGCTTAGCTTCCTACTTCTTCTTCCTACCCAAATTGGCCTCCACCATTAGTAAATCTATGGTTAGAATAGATATTTTAGAAAGATATCATTCGTGTGTGGATCATTTCAATAGAGGCAAGGCATGTGACTTGCTTGTTTTTGAAGATCTACATGCACAAAGTTCGACTTAGCAATTTTATCCAGGGAGTTCTAGATGGAAAATTTATTTTAATTTTAAATGGAAGTTCATAAAGGTTTTAGGAATCTCCATATATTTTTTTCATAATTGTTTGAGGATATTTGACAGGGAGATCATTGCAATATTCTCATTGTGCTGTAGCAGGAAGTTTTTGGAACTAGTGAAGTGTTCACTTGCTATCCCTGGGTTTCGCACTTCAAGGTAATTATTTCCTTATATCTGAATCCTAGGCATGATTAGATCCCTTTTTTTATTTTAGGAACAAGTTAATTTCATGTTTTGAAGTTTTGATATTAGATCATAGTGCCTTACTTGTGTTCAAGTGGTATCGAAGCCAAAATCATTCTTAGATTTTGATTTTATTTGGTTGATTGATTGATGTGATCGATTAATCTAGATCATCACAATCTCAATTCAATTGATGGATGGGAGAATTTGGTTGATTTATGTGCGGCTCCTTGATTGATGAATTAAAAGCATCCTTTTATGTGATTTAAGTGTCAATTCATGTAGTTTGTATGTTATAATTCATAGTGATTAATGTTGAATGTTGATTTGGTATTAATTTATTTCATATGTTGATATAGCATGTTGTTATATGGATGAAAGAGTTTTGGTCATTTTTGGATCCAAATGGATTGGAGTTTGATTAGAGATTTTTGGTGAATTTGATTTTTGGTTAGACTTGATTTTTTGAAGCAAGTTTGAGCACTTTAATTTTCAGTTTTGAAATCAATTTTAGATCTGAAAATTGATCCGCAATGTGTGATTTAATGCTTAGAAGATGTTCTAAAACTTTTGGTGCACAAAAGTTGGGTTAAAAAATGGCTTAACTGGCCTTTGGCCCCAAAACAAGGGCTTTCAGCTAGCTTTGAGCAAGCTGCCAAGGCAATGGCCGAGAGCGATTGCCCAATGGTGGGCTCAGCTTGGCCAACAACAACCGGTTGAGGGTTGGGCAGGTTTTGAGCCATTTTTAGCTCTTTAAGTAGCTAAAAATTGATGTTAAATCATATGTTATGGATGCACAAGTGTTGTGCAAGACCTCAAAATAACATTTGACATTTTGTTGCTTTTTCAAACTTGTCAAAGTTGATCTCCAACTTGTGGCATAAATTTAATTGTTAGAATTAATTGTTAATTCTAGATTTATTTATTGTTCATTTAATTGTTGAATGAATGATGAATGAACGGGGATGATCATGAGCCTTTAATATTGATTTTATTTGTTTCAAAGTTGTTGAAATGGGTTGCACTAAATGGGGCTTGCATGCCTCTTGTTCCATCTTGTAAAAGTTATGAGAGTAGAATCACTAGGAGTGAGGATTTTCAATTCATGTCAATATTACGTGGAACAAGGAGTCTAATTGAGGCATAGAGACCTTTTGAAGATCTATGAATATATGGAATACACTCATATAATAATTTAGTTTAATCAACCTAATTAAAATTAACTGAAGTGATGCACCTATGGCTCTAAGTGCATCACTTGGTTAGGCGCATGGTCATCCCACCCTAGGACCATGCTAGGCGCATTTACTTATTTACGCTTTTCATATTCTATTAATATATGAGATGCATGATTAGGATATAGAGAACCTAAATAAGAAGATAAAAATGATGAGATCTTTGCAAGCAAAATCCCTCCACTTAAAATGTCCAAATGCTTTTCAAATATTAAGTTAAAATGGATACAAGTTAAAAAAGCTTTAATTAATTCAAGCCTTCAACCAATAGTGTACGTCATGATGATACTACCAATTTTATGTGATGGCACGTAGTCATAAGGGTCACAATTAGGAGGAAAGCTATGAGCATACACTTAGCATAAGATGCACCTTTGACTTGGGAACCCTCACACATTGGCACTCGATCATGGTGGATGTTGTGAGGTCATTTTAAGACAAAGTTTGATTGGTAGGTTTGACTTAATGCTTAGTAGTATAGATGGCGCACGATCACATGGTTCTATATGAAAAGTGAGGCAAAATATATCAAGAGTTGAATAAGATACAATTAGCAAAAGTTGCTTACCCCTCAATTACTCATGGATGGCACTTGGTCACAAGGGTCCATTAGCAAGTCATTGGGATTTTGATTCGCAATAGGAAATATTATTTCCCAAATTCTTCTTGGAAGTGAAAGATTTGATAAAATAGTAGGAGAAAAACATGCTTGAAAGAGCATGAACATGTTTTAATATCAATTTAATCACATGCTAATATTTTATTTTTTGCGTTTGAGGATTTGTAAAATCTCAATAGTGGCTAAAATTTCACTCGAAGTTATTTTGGAAATCAATAAACCAATTGGGCCAAACTTTCATGATTAACTTAACCTCAAAAATTGTTCTACATTCTTAGAGGTGGATAAAGGTCCTATATCATGGTACTTCTATTCCATTGGGGATTAATATTGATCTAGAGACACATGAAAAGTTCACAAACTGGGCTTAAGATCTTTCTACCCCTTAGTCTCATGATTGCATCTACAAACTTTAAAAGTCTCAAGGACACATGAATTGTACCTTGGTTAAAGTTTACAAAGAGTTGTAAAGCAAACAAGATATGAGAAGTTCATGTTGTCAAATAAGACTTTTCAAGCTGGGATAGATATGAAGTCATGTGTCATCAACTATGGTCTAAAGATGATTAGACTTGGAGAAGCTTTTCAACTTGGGCGTAGTAATGGACAATGATCTCCATGAGGATTTGATCCTCACATTCTCACCGAGTTTTATTGATCAAAGTGTTGATCTAGAAGAAGACTACCACAACAAAGGCAAACCTTTGACACTTGTTTCCTTCTCCATGTCTGTGGCCCCTAGGAATGCTAGAAAGGGAGGTAAACAGAAGAAATGTTCTTCCTCTAAGGGAAAATAACTATCAAAGGCATTTGAAGGAGTCAAGAAGATAATAGAGGATACAGTTGATGTTATTTATTTCTGTTTTATCTATATAGGCCATTAGAAGCTATTTGCAAAGGTTACCTTGCAACCCTTAAGAAGGGTATAAACTTTATTGAAGTGCATTTTAGGATAAATTCTTCCTCATGAATATATAATATCACATGTGAATTTTTTCTTTGTAAGTTGCTATGAAGAATAAAAAGAAAAATAGAACTAAGTGATATGGATTTGATCCACCGCCTTGGCTAAAGAGCAAGAGTTGTGACTAAAGCTGAAGGCACATAATAAGTTAGACTTAAAGAACTTTATACTTGTATTGAACCTTTGTCATAAAGTACCATATATTGTTGACAATAATATTTCTATTCCTATTTTAAACAGTGAAAAATTTGATCCTTCTACATAAAATGGGAGATTGAAGACGTTAAAGAATGGTTTAGTTGCTATTGGTAGACTTAATGAAGGATTGTACATATTGGATTCTCAATCATTACTAACACACTTTCAACTAAGTAAGAAAATTAGATATCCAAGAATATGCCATTTTATGGCATACAAGACTTGGTCATATCACCAAAAATTAGAATGAACAAGTTAGAAGGTCTCAAAGCACTAAATATTAGTGGCATTGAGGACCTTCCTACTAGTGAATTTTGTTTGAAAGAATAAATGACCAAAGCTCCCTTTATAGGACAAACAAAGCCCTCCATGAATCCTTTGAATTTGATTCATACGAATGTTTGTTGACCACTAAAGGTTAGTGGGAAATATGGCTAGTCTAACTTCATTACCTTCATTGATGGTAATAGTTGGTTTGGACAAACGTATTTTATGAACTACAAGTCTGGGGCCATTGAAAAGTTTAAAGTGCATAGGTGTGAAATAGAAAAGCAAAAGGGACTTAGTATTAAAGCCCTTCAATCAGATCAAAATAGAGAATACTTAAGTACCAAACTCTTAGATTATCTAAAGAAAAATGGCATTCTCTTTCAATGGACTCCACACGATACACCCCAATACAATGGAGTAGCTGAGAGGAGATACCATACCTTGTTGGACAAGGTACGTTCCATAATAAACTTATCCAATATGCCTATATCCTTTTGAGGATATGCTTTACTGATGATAGTGAAGTTACTAAGAGTAGTACCTTCAAAGTTCGTACCAAAAATACCATATGAGATATAGTATGGCAAAGCATCCTCTTACCACTAGCTAAGGGTTTGGCGATCTCCCACCTACGTGAGATGAACAGTGAGAGATAAGTTAGATAGTAGATCCACCTTGAGCAAGTTTGTCGGATACCCAAGAGTGTCTATAGGTTATTACTTTTATCATTGCTTAGAACAAAATTGTTTATTTTGAGGAACACTAGCTTTTTGGAAATTAAATTTCTACAAGATAAAAAAAATATTGTAATTGAACTTGGTAAAGTTCAAGGTGACTAATAAATCCCACAAGCGGTAGAAATAAATAAATATCAAAAAGCGTCACACACAATCTCTAAGAAGGTTGGATCGGATCAAGAAGCAATCTAAAAAGTTTGAATTTCTTCATGAGATAGGTCAATCAGATAGAGATTCGAAGACCTATGAGAAAGTTATGTTGGACATAAACTCAGGACGTTAGCTTTAAGCCATGAGATCCAAAATATACTCCATGTACTCAAACAAAAAGAATAGTTCCCATTAGTCGCAAATAGATCTACAAGTAAAAGCTTGGGGTAGATGGAGAAGTAGTGACTTTTAAGGCATGACTAGTGGTGAAAGGTTACACTCAAAGACCCAACATTTATTTTGAGAAAACCTTTTCACTAGTCACTATGCCTAAGTCTATTTGCATTTTACTTGCCATAATTTCATATTATGACTATGAGATTTGGTAAACGGATGTGAAAACTACTTTCCTTAATGGTGACATTGAAGAAGAAATTTATATAGAGTAGGCACAGGGTTTTATATCCAAAGGGAGTGAGCAAAAGGTTTGCAAACTCTAGAGATCTATTTATGGAGTCTAATTGGTGTCGCAAACTTGGAACATACATTTTTGATAAGATAGTTAAATTGTTTGGCTTTGTCAAAAAGGTGTATAAACTTTGTGTGTATAAAAAGGCAAGTGGGAGTAGCATATAGTTTATTGTGCTTTATGTCGAGACATCCTTCTCATTGGGATTGAGGTAAGAATGTTAGAGTGTACTAAAGCATATTTATCTACATAATTCTCCATAAAGGTTTTAGGAAAGTATTCTATATATTAAGAATACATATCTATAGAGATAGATCAGGAAAGATGCTGGGGTTTTCCTAAATCTCGCACATTGAACATAATACTAAAGAGGCTTAGTATAAAAGAATCTAAGAGGGGATTCCTCCTTTCAGGATGTGATCTTTGTCTCTTCAAGTCTATAGCTCCTTAGATTGTAGATGAGAGGCACAAAATGTCCCACATATCTTATCAGTTTACTACATAGAGCATAATTATATGCCATATAATATAAAAAACCATATGTGGCACACTCGCTAAGTGTTACAAGTAAGTTCCAATCCAATCCCAATGAAAGTCACTAGTTAGCCGTGAAAATAATCCTAAAGTACTTGAGAAGAACTAAGATTTGTTTTTAGTATACGGCAATGGAGAATTAAAACTCACAAAGTTTTTAGATTTTAGTTTCCAATCCAATGTAGATGACTTAATATCCACTTTTGGATACAAATTTTGCCTTAATGATGGCATGATAAGTTGGAAGAGTTTTAGTTAGACACTATAGCCTAGATAACCACAAAGGAAAATGTTTGGATAAAAACTTCATCCAATGGTTGGATGTAGTGCCTAGCATGCATGAGCCTATGATTGTCTTTGGAAGACAATTTAGAACTTGAGCCAAGATCTCATTAGTGATCCAAACACATTAAATGCATTATCATTTGATATATGATATCAATTGATAGAGGTGACAACTAAGTGGATAAAGTTACTTCAAAAGAGAATATAGCAGAACTACTATATAAACCCCTAAGAGCTAAAGGTCTTTGGAGGGCATCTTATGAAGATGGGTCTCAAAGCCATAGCGCATTGACTTTTGGGCAAGTGGGAGATTGTTGGAATAGTGCCTTGCAGGCCAATAAGATTGGCCTTGTCTAAACTATTTTGGATATATACAATCTTTATTGAATGATATTTCTTTATGTGACCATCTTCATCTTATGATTTATTTCACTTCACTAGTATTTAGATAAAGCCCTTAGATCATCTATGGCTACAGAACTTGGTTTGGTGACCATGGAATAAGTCTCACAAGGTCATGATCTTAAATCCTCCAAGTTATAAGATCTTCAGAGACAAAGCATCTAAAATTTAGATAGACTTACACTAAAGATGTATAAATCTAAAGGTTGGAGATTACTCCATTCCATGAACAACTATACAAGATATGGGTATATGTTGGTGGGTGTTTGTTAAAGAACAAGGCATCGAAGACCCACTGGAGAATCTACCAGATAACCACAGTGGCAAATCAGTAGTGACTAGTTTTCTTGCTTACACTAGTGCATATTATTAGTCCTCTTACTTGAGGATCCATGGTAACCTTGTGCCCAGTCCTCATGCTTTAACTCTTCCTTAACCACTTAGTAGGTCTTTCAGGTTGAGATTGGGTATGAGTTACTTAGCATAGAGGTTTGTGAGATCCTAGATGGAATCTGACTCCTCATTGTTGTGACGAGCGAATGTATCTCCTATGTGTTCTATAATGATCAATTCTAAGAAATCCTTGCGCAAGGTGGTGTGATAATTTAGAAAAGGAGTTTTCCAAAGGTGAGTTCATACAATGGGATCAAATGTTAAGAGTAGAGACATAGTATAGAGGCTATTAGGGAGCTGACAAATATCTTGCCCAAGGCCTTTTTCTAGAGATAGGAGATAGGAGACAGGAGACAAAAGGACTATATTTGCATGGCATGCATAGAGAGATCATGGTTCTCCAAAATATTTATTTTGACCAATAGGTTGGGCTCCATGGGCTTGAGGTTGGAAATCAACCATGGAGATTGAGTACTCTTCAATTAATGAGATTAATTGAATTGAGTCTACTAATTTAAAATGAGTTTTAAACTAAAGTAAATATAAAATATTCAAAATTCACAAGGAGTTGTGAGCCCATGTCTCATGTCCAATGAATGGTAGAACCTATTGGGTCACATATAAAATCTAATTAGCTTCCTAATTTTAGGAGAAAATTTTCTAAATGTTAGAAAATGAAGTCTCCTAGTGAACCAATTTTTTATACTAAGTTTGAAGGTCAATTTTAGCTTGATTAATTTAAGTGCTAAATTAATCAACTAATTTAAGGAGTTAAATTAGATTAATAATTAAGGAGTTAATTATTTGGTGCCAACATGACCATCAATTGGTCAAGTTAACTTAAAGAGTTAAGTTAACAAAATTAAGCTTAAGAAGTTAAGCTTGTTTAACTTAAAGAGTTAAGTCAAAGGATAATTAATTAAATTAAAGAGTTTAATTTAATTAATTGAGAAGAATGAATTTTGGAGGAAAAATTCAAATAAGATTTGAATTATCATCTTAATTAATTTGAAATAAAATTCTAAATGTAATTAAAATGCAAATGAAATTCAAATGAGGTTTTGATTCAAATTTGCCACCTTAGT
>JACGDI010005671.1:510568-603426 GCA_014898725.1 Jacaranda copaia
CCCCCCCCCCCCCTCATGCATTATGTGATGCCAACTTGGCATCACATATTTTCAGCATCTATATATAGATATAGAGAAAGGAGGTTGTGCATAACACATTTGGTGTGAAAATAGATTCTTCCCTCTTTCCTCCCAAAACCATTTAGAAGCAAGCATTCATATGTTGAAAGCTTAGCTTCCTTCTTCTTCTTCCTACCCAAATTTAGCCTCCACCATTATTAAATCTCTAGTATTACTCCAGCTTATAGACTAGATATTTAGGAAGAACTCATTGGTGTGTGGATCGTTACAATAGAGGCAAGGCATGTGATTTGCTTGTTACTGGAGATCTAACTACATAGAGTTTGACTTGGCGATTTTCTATAGGGAGTTCCAGATGACCAATTGATCTAAAATTTTCGATAGAAGTTAATAAATATTTTTTGAAGCTCCATATATTTTTTTCAAAATTTTTGGATGGTATTTGATAGGGAGATTGTTGTAATCTTCTTGCTGTGCCAGTAGTAGGGAGTTTTTGGAACTAGTGAAGTGTTCACTTGTTACTCCTTAGATTTTGCTTTTCAAGATAATTCTTTCCCTAAATCTGAAACTTAGGCATGATTAGATCCTTGTTTTTCTTGTAGGCACTATTTAATTTCATGTTTTGAAGTTTTGATACTAGCTCTTAGTGCCTTACTTGCATTCATTGGTGTCTCTCAAACTTGATAATACTTGTCTTGCTGGTAAAATGGTTTGTACTGCTTTCATGATTTCACAAACCCTTCTCATATAAATTTGCACACCACCTGTTTGTGAATTTTTCCAAGAGAAAGCACCTCAACTGTATTCTTAATATCCCTCTCTTTTTTGTTAATTCTCTATTAGTTTCAAAGGCCTTTACCAATAATCAGTGGCCCTACCCCTTTATCATAACTATAATCTACTCTCGCCCATCTAAATCTGTGAAAGGTAAAATATTGATGCAATACCTTTTTTTCTTTGGAACAAAATATTATGTTGCTAACATGCTTTTTTATTTTTATTTTTTTTGAAATTTTAATAGGGCCATGAAGATAGATATCAAAAATTGTAGTGAACCAACTCCATGCATCGTGATTCTAGGTGATAAAAACTTTTCCAAAGCTAAAAGCACTACTTTATGTATGTATGAAGTAGTCATGGATGCTCAATCCTCCAAGGCTCAATCTAACCACTCCATGGACATGGCTGAATGGTTTGAAGAGACAATTAAGGAGATGATTGATCAGCAATTCAATGCTTCTGCTCATTCTAAGATCTTGCTGTCGAAATCATCACTTCTTGATACCATGGTCATGCTTACATAATTCTCACTTTGACCCACCATCTCAACATCAATAGAGGCTTTTGGAGAATCCCAACATCCAAGTTTGGTGAGCTATCATTTCACACTAACTATTGGGAGTAGGCAAAGGATGTGCTAGGCCATCATACAGACACTCTTCATGGATCCAAATCTATGTAGCTGTTCATGCCTCCCTTCTCATGTAAGTTGGCAACAAGAATGTCCTTCAAGCATTCCTTGAGCTATGGTTCCCTTTTACAAATACACTACACATTGCTGTTAGAGAACTATCGATCACTTTATGGGATCTTTGTGGACTTTCTGGATTGCCAATACGTGCAGATTTCTTTCTATGATGAAGTTGTCCCATCTGCCAAGGAGTTGCTTGATGTTGATACCTGCCAACCTTCTTTTTCATGAAGTTGCAAGTATCTATTCATAGCATACCATATGCTTCCAAAGGACTCTAATGGTGTATTTGTTTCGGACTAGATTTGGTTTTGGTTTAGATGCTTGAGTAGATATACACAACCACCTTTAAGGTCATCCAAAAAGAGACTTGTCAAGCTAAAGCTATCTTGCAATCCTTGTGGGAACATCAACATGTCTTTTTTATCACACACCAAGGAATATGATGAGTCTTTCTTAATGCTAAAGATCGAAGAGGATATCATAGGTGAAACTTATTTGGTTGTTTTCCTTTCATATTGGTTATGCAGCTTTCCTTTACCATATTGCAAAATTGATGAGGTACGTCCTTCTATTTTCAAAGTTTCAAGTAAAATATCTTGTGGTGATTATTTTCGTTAGCAATTCCTATATTGGTGAGCATTTACTATGGTTTGAGAAAGATATTTGCCTTAAAGAGCTTGAGCGACTCTACCGCCATTGTTTCTATTCATTATGTGTACAATTGGATTAGATGCTATCTTCAAACATATTTTCCATCCAAACTTAAATATGTCAAAGCTCAAATAGCAAAATATGCAGGAGAAAATATGGCCAAACACTTTGAACTTGCTGAGGCACCCGAATTATTCCACAACATTAATCTCTTAAGGCTTCAAAATTTGTGCACACAAGGGCAAACCTCAGTGACAGATGATGCAGGAATATTTAATACCTACAAAGATCTTTTCGTAGCTTTGAGGTCTAGCTGCTTGACATTTTAGAGTGGAGCAATATGTATTATTAAGGCTTACAGTCCTCATTGGTACAACCGGCAACATGATTTTGTCAAGATATTCCTAGCCACCTAAAAAGGGAAATTTTTACATACGAGTTGGTTGAACTTGTTTGCCTTTGGCAGTTTTGTACTTTATTGGGCACATCTTCCAAGCTAATTGTACCAAGCAGTGTCTCCTCATTACCTTTAGTTACAAAGGAATATGTAGACTGATGGGTTGAACATTACAAGGCTTATCCTAGGAAAAACACAAAACTCATCCTCAAACTTAATCAATCGGCAGATTTAAATCCCAAAAGATCTCAAAGAACTTCAAAGCAGGATTCCAAGGATGGTGATGTTGTCCCATCTCCTCGAGATTTAGAAATTGACCTAGTACCAGCAAAGGTGCCTTCTAAAAAGCAATGAACTCTCCTTATGACTCAACTACTAGTTTGTTCCTGCAGCTAGTCTAACTGAAGGAAATGAAGTGATTTCTACCTTGTCGCTCTCTAATGACCAATTCAGCAATCAATACCAATTTAAAAAGAGATCGAAGCTTCTTGACTTAGACAATATTAGTGTAAATTCAACATTTTTTTGTAGATGCTCCAAGCTTTTTATTGCCTTTAGAGAAATTAGCAAAATACGTACATACGCTCATTATTATTATTATTATTATTTTATTCATTTACATTATCATTTTCCTTCACCCATCTTATATCTCTCTTTTTTTTCAGCTTGTAGACCTTGAAAAGGAAATTCCTATCACTTTTGAAGGTAGCATGGGCTCAATAAATAAAGTTAATGCTTTTGGCTTATAAGGAAAAGGCGTTACTTCCTATCCTTAAGGTAACAATGCATCATTATCTCTCTTTGTAAAATTGAAACCTCCAACAAGTATTTAAATGGTATTGTCTGTTTTTATTGCAGAAAAGTTACCTGTTGAGGAGAATGTGACTAAGAAACCTAAGAAGGAACTTAAAGTTCCATTTTGGTCGTTTCTATGTGCTAAAGTTTTTGAATTTTGCTCCACAGTTATAAAAACTGAAGCTGAGTAGATATTGATCAAATTTTACTGGGAATGAATATGCCAGAAGATTATGTGAACTTCATTTGAGCAACTTTCATGAGTAAAGCTTGCAATTGATGACTTGATCATGGAGATGAAGACATATATGAAAGATACACCATCTTTGGAGAATTATCTAAAGTCTTTCTTTAAGGGCACTTCTAACTACACAAAAGGCTCATGAGAAAAACATGATCTTTTTGAGGTTGAGGTTATAGAGACTGAACAAGTTGAAGAGGCAAATAGTCTAAAAGAAAAACTTCTTCAAATCACCAAGCAGCAAGAAGAATTGAAGGTGCAACTTGCTAATTTGAATGGCGAGGAAAAGCTTACAAGCTTATCACTCCATAAAGCTGAAGAAAACCTATCCACCATCCAAAAATAAGTAGCCATCAAGAGGGAAGAAATTTAGAAGCTTGAGAATACTCCATTTTTTACTAACAAAGAGGTTGAAGCTTTGAAGATAATAGAGGCATTACTTGAAGAATCCCGCCATTATTTAGCCACATTTGATTTGTTTGCTTGATTATTTAGCTTCTTGGCAATCTTTTTTTTTTTAATTGATGTAAAAGAATATTCATATGCAATAAAGGTTCTTTTCTTTTCATCAATCTTCTGCTTTACATTTTTTTTATGCTTTATTCTCTGCACGTTTCTCATTAACACCAATTAAGCCAAGATCAACCACATGCTTTCAATGACTACATAATTATGAATTAGCTCAAACTTACAAAAAAATAGGCTATCTTTAAGACAAATCAAACTTGTTAAAAGACAAGACTAAACTTAGAACATAAATTCCAAGCTGCCTACGTACCTTATCAAAAGGATCAAGTCATCACATAGTTCAAAAAAAAAAAAATTTGTTTTGAGGGGTGGCTGTACATAGTTTATACTTATACAAGCAAGATGTATCCATAGCTTAGCCACCTTAGATGAAGTGAAATATTTCTACATTTTAGCCACACGAAATACTTTTAATGGAGTAGATTAGCAGTCTATCCATATACACTACCATTGCTAGTACTGTACACAATTTATACTCATATGGGTCAGGAGTAACATATAGTTTAGGCTCATGCATCAACAAGCATACTTCTTCATGGATAATAGTGCTTCAAAAGCTTGCCATTTATAGGGCTAATGTGCAGACCATCTTTATCCACCAACTTATATACACCATCTACTAGGTGACTGTAATTAACATCCTCATTGCTAAGACTAGATCCCTAACTTGAAACGATCGAGGAAAAACTTTTTTGTTAAATGCTCTCATCTTGTGAGCTTGGTAGCACTCAAGTTGTTTTTGAGCTTCAAGCCTTTTCTTCAAGCTTGAGACGAGCATTATCTTCAATGGTGAGTCCTTCTTGAATTACAATACAGAGTAAAGGTATATGGATTTCAAAGGGAAAAACAACTTCAACTCTGTACACCAAAGAATATGGAGAGGCTTGAGTAGTAATTTAGTGTGTTGTTCTATATGCCCATAGCGCTTTTCCAATTTTTTCGTGCTAATCTCTTTTTGACTTTGTCACTATTTTTTTTTTGGAGGTTGTATAGGGTCTTATTGAATGCTTCAACTAAACCATTTTTCATTTCATTATACATCAAGGAGTTATGCTGCTAAAAACCAAACTGTGCACACAACTTATCCATCAACTTGTTATAGAATGGCTTGCCATTGTCAGTGATGATATAGCGAGGTACCCTATACCAAAAACGAATGTTCATATAGATAAACTCAACTATTATCTCCTTCTTTACGTTTTTAAGAGAAATCATCTTTGCCCATTTGGAGAAGTAATCAGTAGTAGCTAATATATAAACATAATTAGCAAATGACTCTGGAGTAATAGGCCCTACAACGTGTCAAATGGCCATGAAGCAATAGTGTGATGTAGGGGCGCTAAAGGTTGGTGTATGAAATTTGCATGTAGTTGGCAAGCTACATCTCTTTGCATATTCTAAACAATCTTTGACCATTGTTGGCTAATAGTAACCTATCCTTCTAATTCAAAAATGAAGCTTAGGACTAGATTGATGGGTGCCGTAGACCTCAGAATATATTTCAATCATGGCTTCCATTGCTTCTTCACTACTTAAGTAATATTGGTAATTGCCTTCAAAAGATTGATGATACAAAGTATCTTTGTATATAATAAAACGAGATGATCTCCTTCATTATTCGGCAACTTTCTATGTTTTAAGTAATTAATCAATGGACTCCTCTAATCTCAATCATCACTAATCGATATTGATATAATGTTTAACTCTTCACTATTAGATTCAGCAAAAGATGGTACAATCCACCAATTACATACAAGGACATTTGTCGTTTCTCCCTCAGACAAAGCAAGAGTAGTTGCTAGGTTAACCAATGCATTAGCTATTCTATTCTTCTTTCTCAGTACGTGGTTTAAACTAGCACTCTCAAATTTCTTCAATAAGTCTAAGGCCTACTAAAAGAAAGGCATAAGATCCTTTTTCTTGACCTCATATTCTTTCAACGGCTAATTGATGATTAACTTTGAGTTGCCATAGATCTCAATTTCCATGATCTCTATTTGTAAAGCTATCTGAAGTCCGATAATCAAAGCTTGGTACTTAGCAATGTTGTTAGAGCACAACTTGCCTAGTACATTAAAATATGTCAACATTTGCTTTTTGGTAACACAAAGCAATTCCTACCCCTGATCCATCAGATCTAGCTGTTCCATCAAAAAACATCATCCATATTGGGAGAACTTCAACATAGAGAACATCATCATCGGGGAGGTCTTCAGATAACTCCCATTCTGTAGGGATAGGATGATTAACTAGGAAATTTGCCAGAACTTGCCCTTTAATAGCCTTTTGTGGCTCATAGGTGATCTCGTATTAGTTGAATATGACAGATCACTTCACCAATCTCTTAGAGGCACGGGTCTTAACATAACAAACTTGACTGGATCAACACAAGAGATGAATCATATGGAGTATGCCTTAAAATAGTGATTCAATTTCTTAATGGCATAGAATAATGCTAAGTAAATATTTTCAATAAGGGAATATTTCAATTCATTTCCAGTTACAGATCTACTCGGGTAATAAAGTGCCTTTTCTTTACCCTTTTCATTTGTTTGGGCCATACAAGTGCTAATCGATTTATCTTATGCTATAATATACAATATAAAAGGTCTTCCAGGTACAAGTGCTCCTAACATTGGTGGATTTAAAAGATGTTTCTTCATACTTTCAAAAGCATTCTAACATCCTTCATCCCATTTTAAAGGGGCATCTTTCTTCATAAGATGATTGAATGGTTGGCACCTTCCAATGAGGTTTGATATGAATCTTTTTATGAATACAAGACTACTTTGCAAGCTCTGTAATGTCTTTAAGTTCTTCAGCATAGGCATATTCTAAATAGTATCTATCTTTGCGGGATCGATCTCAATACCTCTATGATAGACTATAAAGCCAAAAAACTTACCTAATGTAATTCCAAATGCACATTTGAGGGGATCATCTTAAAGTTATATTTTTGTAGCCAATTAAATACCACCTGAAGATCTGCCAAGTGATCACTTTTTTTCTCAATTGTGACAACCAAATCATCAACATAGCATACAACTCTTTTGTGCAACATATCATCAAAGATGTTCTGCACAGCACGCTGGTAAGTAGCACCTATATTCTTCAACCTGAAAGGTATCATTTTATAATAATAGATCCCCTTTAGAGTATGAAAAGTTGTACACTCTTTATCTTGCGGTGACATTCTAATTTGGTTGTATCCTAAGCATCCATCCATAAAGGATAAGGCCTCATGACCAGTAGTTGCATCGACCATGAGCTCAATGATAGGCAACAAAAAATCATCTTTCAGGCATGCTTTATTTAAGTCTCAAAAGTCAACATAAATGCGTATTTTGCCATTTTTCTTCTTGACAAGCACAATGCTAGATATCCACATAGAATATTTAACTTCTCTAATGAACCCAGCATCAATGAGCTTGTTTACTTTAGCTTTAATTTGAGGGACAAGCTCTGGGCAGAGAATTTACTGCAACTATTTCACTAAACGCATCCTATAACTTATGTCGAGGTGATGAATTACAACTTTAGGATCCAATCCCAACATCTCTTTATATGTCCAAGAGAATAAATCTCTATACTCATTAAAGGTTTTTAAATATTGCTCTTCTTCTTTATTGCTTAAAAGGAGCTTACGAATATAAGGAGTGGCTTCTCTATTGTGCCAAGTTTCAATTCCTTAAGTTCATCTGTGGTTGCTTATCATCTTTGAGTTGTAGAGGAGTTTCCTAGATCCCATCTTTAGAGATATCTGAGTCAGACTCTTCACTAATGATAACATGATAACATGTGCATAGCTCATTATCTTCATCATCAGACTGTATAATGTCTATGACCTCTATATTTTGAAATGTGACTCTCCATTATATAACTCCATTTGTTTTCACAATAGGGACATGCATCGCTCTCCACCCATGATAACTTGTATTTTGTACAAAGCCATCCATAATCAATCTATAGAACTCTCCAAGATACTGAGGACTTAGCTCTTCTATAACATTTGTAGTTAGAGCTTATAGTAATCTCCACTTCATCTTCATGTCTCCATCTTCATCAAATGAATACCTCATGGTACGCCACATCACTTTTATTAGTTTGTCAATATTAATGAATAGGATTGAGGATATGGCTTCACTTGATTGAGATAAGCAAATAATCTGACCTTGAGTCCTTAATTCCATCATGTCAGTCTCATCACAGTTATTTATTTTCTTTGATTTTTCTATGGCATTACTTCCAAGTCAATTAAAGACCAAACCTTGTGAATGACGACTTGTCGTAGGCCCCTTACAAATTGATGGATTTCGACCAAGTCTACTAAAGACAGAAGGACAATTGGCATGCGGGCCTAGCTGATCAAACACAGAAACACGACAATCACTTAACTTTTAACTTCCATCATTTCTATCTTTATCGATTGCAATATGTTGGACATTGATACACTTATCTTTCTTTATCACGTGCATTTTGATTGACTCATTTGGTGTAAATTCCAAGCTGGTCCTTAGTTGATCAACATGAAACCCATAGCTCCGTAATTTTGTAGTACCTTATAGAGGCTACGAATCTCTTCTCCAGTCAATTCATATTTTAACTCCCTTAACTCTAACAGATTAGAGAAGTCATTTCCAAACTTAGCTAAGAGGTTGTAGGCTTTTGGATCAAACATCCCATGAAACTTTTGACGCTAAGCCCTGCTAGAAGAAAATTCAATTGAGGCCTTTAAGTTCAAACTAACAATGAGTACAATCAACTCCTTTCTTATAGCTTTATAGTCATCAAATCCTATCCCCTTGATTAATTCTCTTTTATTCTGCATTAATGGAATATACATGTCAAATGACTTCTATCCTTTTTTTCATCATGATTGAAAGGTGTGTTGAAATACTGGTAAATCGGGCATCACTCCAAATTTAACAACTTTACTTGCCAAAGCTTCAACAGTAGTTGACCTCTTGGACTCTTGATTACCAAACTCTGGAGTCATTGGTTCAACATGCTCTCCCTCAATAAAATGATTGCCTAGATCTTTTAATGGCAATGTTTTCTTTTCTAAACTTGGGTCCAGATACAATATAGCATCTACAAGGTATGATTCTATCTCAGTAAATGGTTTTGTATCAGTATCAACCTTCATTATCTCACTGTTCCTTGAATACTTGAAGCATTAGTGAAGGGTAGATAGAGCCACTCTATTTTCATGAAGTCATGGTCTTCGTAGTAGCATGTTTAAAAAGTCCTTGCATCAACAACATGAAATAAAGTATCCATTTTTAATTCTCCAATAGTAAGGTTTAGGTGGATCATTCTAATAGTTCATTGGCCTCTCTGGTTGAAATATTGAATAGTTAAGCGATTGCAAGATAAGTCCTCAATTGTGATCCCCAATTGTTTCATAATGAATTTTAGCATGATGTTGATCACTGATCCCTCTTCAATAAACATGCGATTGATCTTTTGATCTCACATAAATTCTGAAACAAAGAGTGGCAGATTGTGGGGCTTTGATCATAGTAATAAATCTTCATTTGTAAACATAATAACTGTACAACAAGAAGTAAAGTTTTAGCTCTCTACTTCTCTAGGTGCAATAAATGCCATTTTGACCTTCTGCTAAAAAAACCTTATGGGAAAAAAGTATCCTAGAGTAATAGGATCTAGACGAATTTTTTTAATTTTCTTGACTTAACATGAGAAGATTTTATATCTCTCATTAACTTTGGTTGAGGGCATTTAGCGAGATGTTATCTCTTCAAGAATGATGGATGAAATTGGTGGATACGTTGCCTTTGCCTTCGTCGACGTGTTATAAGAATTCATTCACCATTATCTTCAGTTTTAGAAATAGAACTTGTGTTTGACTTTTTATTTTTATTAGCAGACAAAGCTTCAAACATGATTGGATCTATACTTCTAAATTGAAGTATCCTCGATACCCCCATGAGTAGGGAAAAAATATTCTTCTAGTTGCACGTGGCATTTGTAATAGCTGTGATACTAGCAACATTTGCATCTGTCACATCTTCGAAATCAAAGATGATTTTTCCTTCTTTTGCCAATGTCATGATTTTCTCTTTAACCGCAAAATATTTTTCTATTAAATGGCTAACAACTCAATGATACTTACAGAATTTTGGGTCATTCACCTTCCCAATTCATCAAGATATTTTGGCTTGGGCAACTCGATTAGTTTTCTTGCCAATAACTCATCAAAGATTTGTGGGACATCAGATTCAAAAAATAGGTACTCTTTTCCTATAACTTTTTCAACATAGGTCAACACCTTTCAGTTGGCACAAGTAGATCAGGCTTTTCCTCTTTATTATTGCTTGTAGAAATCTTGACAAGAGCTATCTTAATTTCCATAGATTCCTTAATAGTACTTTTGTTGGACTTATCATTCTTCTTTAAGTCTTTTCTATTTTTCTTTTGATTTTCTACTAAAAAAGCAGGTTTATGATTTATAATGCTTAACTTCTTGTCATGAGTGCGAGTTGCCAATTTCTCAAAGTTTCATGGCCTGATTCCTTAGAGGATATAAAGAAGCCCTCAAAGGATCCCCTGGATGCATATCTCTATTGCTAAAACTTTTGATAATCTATCCTTGCAATTCAAGCTTAGTGCATGCCAAGAGTTGATGTAATCAACGATCGGCTCATCTTTCCACTACTTTACATTGGTAAGCTCAATCATACTCATAATGTGACGGGTGCTATAGAAGCAGTTTAGAAATTCACTCTTTATTTCTGCCCAATTGTCAATAGACTTAGGCTCTAGATCAACATACCAATTACATGTATTTCCCTTAAGTGATCTCACAAACTATTTTACGAGGAGGTTACCATCAGTTCCTACATTATTACATGTTTCCATAAAATGGGCAATATGTTGTGTCAGATTACCCTTTCCATCAAATTGTTGGAGCATTGGTGGTTGTTAACCTATCAGCATCCTTAATGCATCAATTTGCTTAGTATATGATTTTGAGTACACGAGCAAGTTTGTGAAGGTCCACCATACTATGCTCTGATGGTGTTAGTTATCATCTTTTATTGTCATTGCACGGACATCACAGTAATAGATGTCATAGAGTGATTAGATTTCTATAATAAGTTTTGCTTGGGTGGTGCCTCATCCATTAGCTTCTCATTTTCAACTTGATTTAAGGAAGATGAACAATTCTAACTAAACTCTTCAACATTTGAGTGCTTTAGCTTGTTCATCAATTAGGCAATCTGGAGGTCTTTATCTTTTATGATCTTCTAAAGATCAGTTATAGCTTGAGCCATTTGGGCAAGCTGTTCGTCAACTGTAGTTGTTTCAGTTACCATTGCAGGCAGTGCCGCAAAAAGAGATGATTTGGACATGATTTCAATAGGACTTGCTAAGTTCAAGCCTTCTGATGAAATAGTATCAACAATCTTACCCCTGGTAGAGGATTGACCAACTGCAGTAATGATATCCATAACATCTGTTTGATTCATAATAGTGACTTGATACTTCTTGGATGCCATGGAGAGTTCAAAAATAAAAATTGAAACTTTGATGTATGAGAAAGAGGTAAGAGGCAAAGATTATCCCATTGCAAAAAGAATTACATGACAAGAAAAATATGGATAATTGAATATTTAATTTAAATAAAAAGTGGTTATAATCTCTGAAAAATATCTCGACAATTGAGGACTAAATCCTCTTATTCTTCTCCTTTGGACATAATTCAAGGGGCTTGATGCTTGTTCTTGAACCGAATGTGTAATTCCTTCCTAAACTTACGGATGAAATCACAAACTACCTTAAAATCAAGTATTTGTTTTGATATTAAGATCTTCAGAATCTGAATGCTTTCAAAGAAGATGTAAAACTTTTGTAGTTGTAGCACTTCTTTGAGGCAAGAGCTCGGACTAGAGAGCTTTTATGCTTGAGTTTCTTTTGATGAATTTCTTAATTTGTGGTATGTCTCCCAATGCCCCTTTTTATAGGCACAAATTAAGGTTTGATGACTTGTGTTTAAGTCCCCCTTGGGCTTAGATACCACTTGAGATGAGCTTAATTAACTAATGGACCATATTTAAAATTTATTTTAGCCCAATTAGCTAATTCAAAATAAATAAGATATTTAAAATTTATTTTTGAATTGAACCATTTTATAAAGCCAAAATTTATTATGGACTCCAATTTGGGACTCAATTCAATATCTAATTTAATTAGGCTATCAAATGGTAGTTTATCCCAATAAAATTTTGATACCAACACACTCTCCTAGCTTGATCATCTATTTCACATGTCTTTCTCCAACATTGATCTTACCTAATGTCTGCTTTAAGGACTAATTTGTATAGACCACTATGGGATAGGAAAAATAGTTTGGTCTTAAACACTAAGCTATAGTCACCAAAGCTAACACCAACTTCTTGATGTCAAGATATCTTAACTCAATTACATGGAAGATTTTACTAACATAATAAATTAGTTTCTATATCAACCATTTCTTCTTTAACCAAAATTGAGCTAACTACTTGTTTCGACATAGGGACATAGCTAAATAAAAGAAAAGAGTTTCTCCAAGTGTAAGATTTGTCAACAATAGCATTTTTTTTCCTTTTTTAAAATCTTGAAGCAAGGCAGTCTTTTATCTACTAATCAAGATATAAATCTACTTGTAGCAACTATCCATCTAGCTAGCCTCTATTCTTCACTAATGCTCTTAGGCAGACTCATATCCAAGATCTCTTATATTTTTTCTAGGTTTGCCTCTATCCTTTTTTCTGTAACTAGATACCCAAGGAGTTTCCCTCATTCACACCAAAGGTGTATTCATTAGGTTAAGCTTTATCCCATATTTATGTAGAGTTTCAAAAGTTTCTTACAAATCTTCTGATTGGTTAGCTAGTGGAATGTTTCTTACTAGCATATCATCCACATACACCTCTATATTTCTGTCTATTTGTACTTTAAAAATACAATCCACCGATCATTGATATGTAGATCCTATATTTTTAAAGCCAAAAGAGATGACAAAATAATAATAAGTTCCTTGAGCAATGATAAAACTTACTTGCTTGTGATTGTTGGGATATAAGGGGATTTGATGGTAGCCTTGTGAAGTATCCATCATGTTGAGTAATTCACATCCAAAGGTGGAATTACTAGCTGATTGATCCTAGGTAGTGGGTAGAAATCCTTACGACAAGCTTTGTTCAAGTTCTTAAAATCTATACATACTCTCCACTTACTTGCATGTTTAGGTACTAGCACCATGTTGGATATCCATGATGGGAACTAGATCTCCACAATGTGTCTAGCATCCAATAATTTCTCATATCATCCACATACACCTCTATGTTTCTGTCTATTTGTACTTTAAACATACTCCACCAATCATTGATATGTATATCCTATATTTTTAAAGCCAAAAGAGATGACAAAATAATAGTAAATTCCTTGAGCAATGATAAAACTTACTTGCTTGCGATCATCGAGATATAATGGGATTTGATGGTAGCCTTATGAAGCATCCATCATATTGAGTAATTCACATCCAAATGTGGAATTACTAGCTGATCGATCCTAGGTAGTTGGTAGAAATCCTTGCAACAAGCTTTGTTCAAGCTCTTAAAATCTATACATACTCTCCACTTACTTGCATGTTTAGGTATTAGCACCATGTTAGATATCTATGATGGGAACTAGATCTCCACAACATGTCTAGCATCCAAAAATTTCTCAATTTCTTTCTGAAGGATGAGGTCGTTGTCCAATCTAAAATTTTGCCTATTCTGTTTAACTAGCTAGGTAGATGAATCAATGTTCAACTTATGCTAGGCTATGCTAGGATCTATTCCTATCAAATCTTAGGTAGAGAATGCAAAAACATCTACATATTCTCTTAGAATTTCTGTGAACGATACTTCTTTGTCCAAGTTGAGGTGCTACCCAATTTGTGTGATTTTTCCTAGTTGTCATGGTACTAATTTTATGGACAGCAACTCTCTTTTTGGTTCAATTCATTGACATTGATCCACCTATTGAGGCACATCTGAGCTTCCTAGCCTATATCAATATAAAGCATCATTTACATTATAACTTCCTGACCAAACTACATCTACATAGCATTTCCTTGATACGTGTTGCTTGCTCACAATGTTTCCCACTAGTTTCCCAACTACATACTTGCGTTTCATGTAGTAGGATGAGACCAGTGCCTAGTAGAGCTGAAGCATGGGCCTGCCAAAGATAATATTATGTGATGATGAGGTATTAACCATTAGGAACTTTACCATGGAATTTTTTCAATGGATCCTTAAGCTAAAAGAAACGAGCAAGGTGATTTGTCCCAATGGCCTTATATCTTCTCCAAAAAATTCAAGTAACAATGTTTCTACGAAATCCAATAATGCGATTCACAAGTTCATTTTCTAAAAGGAATTACAAAATAAAATGTCAGCAAAGCTACCATAATCAATGAAGATGTGAGCTACCTCATAGTTGGTGATGGTCATCATTATTACTAAAGCATCCTAATTGGGAGATGTATGTCTTTTAGATCTTTTAGCACAAACCGAATAATAAGTGTATAGTTATAGACAGAGATAGCGACAATCTCCATATTTTTTTTATGAGCTAATGCTCTAGCCTGAGCACTTTAGGCTTAATAGGTGTCATCATCTATTGTCCCTCATGAAACTCCAATGTTACTGGTTGTTGCTAGTGAATTGATGCAAAAACTTTCAAGTACAATTATTGAAAGTATGTAGAGAGCATTAAGGCAATTATTCAAATGAAACCTAAATAGCTCATCCTAAAGTAGTTAGAAGACTTGGTATTTCACCCCATCTAAAAATTGGTATAGCAAAGCCAAATTCTCAAATTAAAAAGGTGATTAGTAAGATCCGATCCTATTGTGTATCTAGGCATGGCGAAGGACTTATAAATCGCAAGAAAAGAATCAAGCAAGATGAATCACCTAAATTGAGAGGCTTTGAGACATTCTTTCTCCTTCCCCATTATTTTTCACTTTATTTCTCTCAATCCATTATGCATATCTTCTATCTCTAACATAATGTCTGATTGAGGCTCTCTTCTTTTCTTAGTTCGACCAAGACGCATTGACGTTAGCTTTTCACCACCATCTATAACCACACTTCTCTTTTACTAGGGTTTTTAGGCTCTAGATCTCTAGGCGAATTACCCATATCTGGCTACTTTATAGGCTTATCCTATGGTGGAACTATAGGTGCAATAATAAGTTCTAGTCTTTTTGGAAAAGCTATATTGAGATTGCCCTAGGGTGGCAATCCAACTACTACAGTACCTTGCACTAGCAATCTTGAGATAGGCATCACTATAGATGGGTGTGCCACCGACAACCCACCCAAGGGTTGTACAATAAATGGAACAGAAGTTCTTCTCGACTAAGTCTAAACTAGTATATGTGGCATTCTAACTATAGATGCTAGAGTAGTAAGAACAAACATAATAGGAAAGGGCACTAATGGAGGAATTGGCAACCTTACTAGCGACATTCCTAGTAAGAATGGCATGGGGGTGAAAATAGTAAAGTAGCCAAAAACACGATCAGTTCAGTCCTTATAGTTTGAGCAACTAATCAAGAATTAACTGCAAATTGTAAGAAACTCATCTATTGCTCTGCTGCTATCTATCCCATCATAGAGGGTGGGTTAGAAAGTATTCCTCCCTCCAACAATGCAGTTGCAATAAGGGCAGCCAATGAACCCCCAATTGTTGGGACATTTGTTGGATCAATTTGTGGCATTATTAGTGCGTCTCCATCAACAATCCTCCCTACTTCACTCATTTGCTCACATCTTAGCTCTCACTTCCCATAAACGGCACCAATTGATGCAAAATAAAATCCAAACACCAATAAAAAACAACTATGTATACTCAAAAAGAATGTTGTAATCTATTATTGTTAGTTCATATCTAAAAACGAATGTTCTAATCTATTATTTCTAGTTCATATCCCCTTTATGTAATATATTAAGGCTTAAAACTATACAAAGCATCCTCTATTTGGTCTTAACTATCCACTACCATCTATATAGACATAACTAACCACCATGATCCTAGTGATCCTACAATCTATTGACATATGTGATGTCCATTTTCCCCAACATTCTTGCTTTTGAAATGTGAATCATCCTTTCTAGAGCAACTATTTTCTTAGCTTGGCCCAGTTGTTAGCAGACTTATATTAGCTTATGCTCTGTCCATGGTTCAGCAGTTGGAGGATTTAGATGTTGCTTGGGGTAGTACTACTTTAGTACTTGAGTTCCTTTTGGTTGGATTATAATTGGATCATTGGGTTTAGCTTAAACCTCGAATATCATCCCATCAGGGGGTGGCTTGATGATGTGACTAAAATTTGACTTAGGAGCATTTTGGCAATTTTACTTAAAAAAAATGAATTAACTCTAAAATTGATTAACCAAGTATAATCAACTTTAAAATTGATTAACTAAGTAAATGGACTCGGGAGCCCAAATGATAAGCCAAGCCCATAAAGAGTGCAAAAAAACCCTAATGGGCCTAAGCCTATCAAGACTAAAATCTATAAATACCAAGTTCTAGAGAGAAATGGGACAAAAGAAATGATTTGTGAAATTTCTGAGAATGGAAAAACTCTTGAGAAGAGCAAATCTCTTTGCACATATGCTTGAGAAGATAAATTGTCACCCTACTATTTTTTAGAAAAGACATTGCTCTATTTTTGAATATCATCATAAAGATTAAAAAAATAAAATAAATCTATAAAATAATTATAAATTTGACATTGACATTAGAATATAAGTTAGTAAAAAGGCCTGTTAATTTGTTTCATTACTTAGTTATCATGTAAGTGAAGAAAAAAAGAGTATGTCACTAGTAATAGAAATTTAAAATAATAATAGATTGATAAATTAATTATAAACTCAAAAATCAATTGTAAAATAGAAATTAATGAGAGGATATGAGGATTAAATTAAAATGTAAAAAAGAAAATGCAACAAAAATGCTTATTCTCAAAAATGCTTGTATAAATGTAATTTGATCTTCATAATATTGCATGGTAGAGGGCAAAAAAACAAAAGTCAACAAATGAAGTTTTAATCTTTCAAACAAATTTAGAAGTTAAAAAAATAAAGTTAGATATATATTTTAATGGGTTGAATTATGCCTATTGTTATACAGTTAAAAAAAATTAATGAGAGTATTTTTTATTAACACTATCGTATCATAATTTAAAAAAAAAATAGATCAATGTAGGTTCAAAGATTATATATCGATGAAGTAGTATATAAGTTCTTTAAAAAGAATTAGAATTATATATTTATTCATATATATGATAGAAAAATAAAATCAGGACTTATAAAGTTATAAATATTCAAAAACTCAAAAATTTTAAAAATATTAAACCTAAATAATAAAATTAGAAAAATAAAAGAGAACTTAAAAAAGTTTAACAAATTAACTCTTGATTGAAAGAATAAATAAAAGATACTAAATGTAAAATAAATTAAATAAGAATATAAATCAAATGGCAAAATTTATTAGTGGTTGAGTAGAAAATTATAGTTATCAAAAATAAAATAACAAATATTAAAAACAATGTATGTATCTAATCTTGTAAAATTCTAAAATTAAATGAATAAAAAGAGAATAAGTAGTAAACAAAAACATATCAAGGTTATATAATTTTAACAGTAAATAAAAGTTAGGTGATAGACTTCATCCATAATTGAAGAGAAAATTATAGGAACTAAAATTCAAAAAGTTTCTTCCATCATGTAACTTAACAAAATTAAATGAATAGCTGAAATCAAAACAGTGAACAAAAATAAATAAATAAATAAAGCAAACAATTTGTAACTTAAAGAATGAAATAATGATACACGCAAATAGATAGTGAAAAAGAAATACTAGGGAATTGAGAATATTAATAAAATGAATTTCAAAATGCTTTATATGTAATGGTATAGATGTAAATTAGTTATTAAAAATAATAGAAAATCATGAAAAACTTATCAAATATACAGTTTGAATGATCTATAAATCATCTATATAGAGAGAGTAGAGATAAAATAAAAATGTAGACAGAATGCAATCATATTCTAGTATTTGACATAAATAAACAATAATTTGTTCCAATTAAGAAAATAGTTCTAAAAATCTAGATATCTTTAGATGAAAAAAATAATATCAAATTAATAACTAACAACCAATGAGAATTTTTAAATTCAATTAAAAAACTTAAAATTCTAAAAATTCACAAGTTGGTCAAAATTACATAATTGCACTCTCTTACTATCATGCTATATAATAGCGTGTGTGTATATATATATATATATATATATATATATTCTAGCATGTGTTTTAGACAAACTATAATAGAAAATGTAACATATGCACAATTATTTTAATTTCGCGTAGAAGTGAATTTAATATTCATATATTTTTAATAAAAACATTTTATAATATTGAAATATTTTTTAAGAAATCATAGTGCATGAATATTTATACTATCAATATAGCATCTAACTTCTTTTTAGTATGCTTTCATGTAATGTACCTAAAATATTCTTTTTTTTTTCTTTTTATCTTCATAACTAAACTATAAGTAACCACCATTTAGTCACTAAGAATCCACACAACCTATGCATATATACGCATAATTTTTATTTTATCTTAAAATTTTGTTACTTATATAAAACTTTAAATAAGTATCACATGCTATTAAAAATTAATAGTATACCAAAAAACAATCATTTACTCTATATTGTAAAAGTTTTAGTGCATGCATCAAACATGCCTAAATTATTAGTCAAAGATAATAAAGGTTCATGCTCATCACAAGTCATCACATTTATAATGACACAATGTAAAAATACAAAAACACTTATATTTTTTATAGCATAAAACAACTAAATAAATTTAAAGCAATTCAAATTAAACAATAAAAATATAATGTTTGAGAAGATGAAAAATTAAAAAAAAAAAAAAGACTATATATTGAGAGTGTAAAAACCTACTGCATAATAGAAAACCAACTCAAATAGAAGGTCAAAATTGTATTAAATTATCTTAAGAAGTAAACATTATGTACATCATCATCATCATCATCAATTATCACTATTTTTTTTTTTTTGCAAATCATTCTTAATTTGAATGATCTAGCTTAAAAATAAAAAGAAAAGAAAAAAATCTCAATTTATGATATGACAAACTTTGAATTGTCCAAATGTTGATTTTAAGAATAAAAAAAGATGTTATGACTTTCACTTATAAATTGTAACACCCCAATTTTTGGAATATCATTTTAAGTTGATTGAAGTTAAATTAATTAAAGTTTAGGGAGAAAAATTGGGAATTGGAGGATTTAATTGTAAAAAAGGAAGGGACTTGATTGTTTAAAATTATAAAATTTAGGGGGTCAATGTGAGATAATAAAAGCTTAAGGACTTCAGAATAAACCAGTTTGGATCTAATTGACTGAAATTAAGAATGCTAGGAGTTAGTTTGTAAGAATTAAAAGTTGGAGAGCTTGAATGGACAAGTAGTAGGTTGAGTGACGGTGGCCGAGGTTTCAAAGGACTAAACTAAAAGTGGTTAGGAAGTTTTAGGGATCAAAATGAGAAGGAGAAGGTTGGAAAATGTTTTCTATATATACAATTGAGGACAAAAGTTTGTCCAATTCTCAAAATCAAACCCACACCTACCCTCAATGCGAATCACAAGAAAACTTATAGAAAATACCAAATCAATCCAATATACATTTTCCCCTCATCCCAAGGATCAACCCCATACCAAGTTTTACCCAAAATAACGAGTGAAATGGTCGAAAAAAGAAAGCGACAGCAAGATATGGTGGTTGGGCCACTTTCGATAGTGAAACGAGGTGGGGCTTAGATAAATTTTGGTTGTGAAGGTATGGGTAAGGTGATAGTGGAGTTGATTTAGAGAAATGGTGAGTGGCGGTAGAGGAATCGAAGATGGTGGTGGAGGACGGCAGGTTAGGGTTGTCGCAACTTTGAGTGAAAAATTGAGTGGCTTTCCGGTGTCAAAATTCAAAAGTGTTTGGGGAGTTTTGATGCCCTCACCGAGATACACCCCATGGTAGTGTCACTTCCCATCTCTGGCGGTTGCATGTGGTGGTTCGATAATGGCACATGGTGGTAGCAATAATGCATGATGGGGACTTTAGGGCTGTTAGCTCAATTTTTCATTCTAGTTTTAACTATGCCATTCTCAGCTTAAGATTGGTCTCGGTTCAACCCAATTGGGGTATTTTTCAATAAATGAATTCTAATTCGATTAAATTATTGGATGTAACTAAATTTTTGAATTCAAGTTTAATTACAACATGTATTAAGATTGTTAAACTATTATTTAGCTCAGGTCATGGATTAATTTTATAATTATTATAATATTGAACGCAATCAACCAAAGGAATACTGTAAAGACTTTAAGTGAATTTTTGAATATTTGTTTACCAATTCATTGAATTAAGAACAATGATGGATGACTATAAACATTTCAACATCTTATGAAACTTGAGAAAATTATGACTAAACAATTGAAGTAACTGAAGACTAGATAAGGGCATTTAAGTACATTAAGAATTATACTTTAGAAAGCAAACAATGTTAGCTTAGGTTACTTATTCTGAACTCTGAATTGATCAGGAAACTATGTCATGGACTTTCCAAACATTTAAGAATTATCAGGACTATGTCAGAATAACCTTGAGTTTGATAAAGACATTAACCTTAAGTATAATTGAGAATCAAAGGATTTGTGGAATGATAACTTAGGTTATCTCATGACCACTCTCAATTTGACTTGGAAGCCAAGGCTTAAGCATCTATACGACTAGGGATTTCTTTGCATTTGCCAGGTGAGCTTTTATTAGCTTTCATTGCTGGGGAAAGAACATATATAATTGCTATTATGTCCTTATTATTTGACCTTGATTTTGTTGAGATTCTTACCCATATGAAATTATTGAGTTTTGAATAATACACAAGTTTTGATAAATTAAACTGTTCATAAAAATAGTACTCCACATCACCCCTTCTCACTAAGCACTCTTATTGATATTGATTTATAGCACTTCGTCTAAAATTGGTAATTGTGTTGAGAAAGTTGAAAATGATTTTGATATACATGACTTGCCGCCATGTCTTGCTAGAACTAGCCTGGCACTAAATTATTGTACGTTAGTTAACATGGCGACTTGATATATTACCTAAAATATTGCTAGACTTGCTAACATGAATAAATATTACCCTTGGGGATGGGCCCTAGGATTGGTTACGAAAAATGGTTCGGCGAAATGAACCATGGTGATAAATCTTTCGGTCGATACCTGTGCATGATGCACATTACACTAGCTCATAGTTAGTTGGAGGTAGTTGTCTATGCGTTGGCAAGGCATGTGGCTAGTTATGCTTAACGTATGGTTATAAGTATCCGAGCCAATCACTTAGTACTTAAGAAGGATAAGGATTCCTTGTGTTTTTGAAAGTGGAGTGACAAGGTAGAAGAACCACCACCAACAAAGTTATGAAATTTCTTAACATGTTTGATATTTATACTTTGAAATTTGACATGATGACCCTTTTGGTCCTAATTGAGATTCAAACCTTGGTGAGAGACAGGAATTTTATGAAGTCTCAGTGCTGGTATAGGACAATAGTGAAATGGATCACCTAAAATCTTGATTAAAACCTCCTCTCACGACTTCTAAAAATTTTAATGCTTTTACTTATTTTCTATATATTACTTGAGGAATTTTCACTCTGTTGCTATTGCCAAACTAGCTTACTAAGTCATTCGAACTTATATTGTTTCATTGTTATTCTTTGTTCTTTACCCCAAATAAGATCGAGTGACAAAGATAGACTAACCCAGGCAACCCATAAGGTAATGAGGGTAATAGAAGTGCTAAGTGTGGTTTGTGATGTTTCGGTTCCTAGTTGTACCTTTGTTGAAGGTTGCTATAGAAATTAAATACTTTGAATTTTTTAGGCATATATTTTCTATCATTCGGAAAGTTTGTGTTACAGTTTGCGTAGTGCCTCGAGCAAGAGTAGGTATCTCCCGATCAGAGCATTACAGAAATATTAGAAGGAATAAGACAATATAAATTTAGACAATTATTTCTAATCTATTATTTTCTGTGAAACATTGTTGCCCTTATCCAAATTTCATTTATCCAATATTTTTTTATGCATTTTTCCATTGTATCTACCACAAATTGCATTTTCTTATTTAAGAAAATTGTAGAGCTTTTATTTATTTATGTTTTTGTATATTTGAATTGTTAATGTCCATGAAAACTTTGTGCAAATAAAATAAATATATTGAATTATAAAATAAATATAAAAAAATAATTTTAGTAAATAAAATTCGAAACACAACTCTATTTTTTGTAAAATTTTAATTAAACTTATATTTCTCTTTGACGTGATGAAAATTGAAACTAAGGACATTTGGTAATTCAACTAAATATAATGAATCAACTTTAAAATTAATTAACTAAGTAATTGAATTAGAGAACCTAAAGGACAAGCTCAGCCTATAGGCCAAAAAAACCTAATGGGCTTAAGCCCATCGATACCAAATTTAGAAATACCATATTCTAGAAAGAAATGGAATACAAAAATCATCTACAAAGTTTTTCAGAGTAGAAGATCTTTCAAGAAGAGCAAATCTCTCTATGCGCATTCCTGAGAAGACGAACCGACTCTCTACTATTTTTGGAAATGTCCTTGAGCCACTTTTGAGCGGTATCACTCTTATTCTTGACTTCTTTCACATTATTTCTCTCAAAGGCTTGAAAAGCATATTTTCTTATCCAACAAATAGGTGAGATTTGATACTTTGATGATGAATGGCGAAGAACTTGAATAGAGGATGGAGAATTCAAATAAATAGTGAAATATTTTTTTGCCAACAAGGTTTTGAAATAATTTATAATTTTGTTCCTCTATCTCACCATTGAGGTGTCCCTTGATATAAACAAAATTTGTCACCACATCCCAAGTGAACTAAAAATAAATTTAATTATTCGATGATTCTTATTTAAAATAATATTCATTTTATTTCATGTAATTAAATAACATAAAATACCACTTTTTTTTTGTCCAACAACTATATTTCTTAATATATTTGATAATTACATGATAAAAGTACTAAAATACTTTTAAATTAGCAGAAATTATGCTACATTCTTTGTTGTACATTGGAGTTATCCATTGTCAAATCTAGAAACATCACTCTGTGTTGAAGCTACATGCCTCAAGGCACACAAATATTTTTATGTTTAGCTACTACTTCAATCAATCTAAAATGCATAATTAATCGATTTAATGTCACAGATATTCATTCTTGGAGTGATTGAACAATTATTTCAAGAATAGTTTGAAATGAATTATTGACGTGAATAATAGCAGCCACACGGTGGAGGTGCAACCATGATAGCCTGGAAAATAGTAGCCATAGTTGTTGTTTTTCAAGATGGTGCAGCAACTTCAGATACAGCGGCCATGCTGTCGTTTTTGGCCATGGATGCCATTCGTTCAGGCATTTGCGTGGCCTCCATGTCCTTGTCCATGCGGGCAACCATGTCCATAGGTAGGGACAGGGCAATTGGGGTGGGGTGGGGGTTACAAAGGTGCGGAGTATAGATGATGGGTTTCTTAGGGGTGGCTGCGATGGCTAGCCACCACGGGATGGGGGCGGGCTAGCCATCATCGGGTGGGGGTGGGATAATTGGAGTGGGGATGGTAGTTGTAGAGGGTATGAGATGCAGGGATGGGTGCATTGATTATATAAATATAATTATATAGTATGTTTATTTATATATATTATATAAAAATATATAATTATATGTATAAAAATGAAAAAAGTAGAATAATTAGAGAAATGAAAATACAAAAACTAAAAAAAAATTTAATTTTAAAGAGGATGAAAGAAGATATATGAAAATATATTTAAAAAATAAATAAATTAAAATAAAAATATATGAAATGACTAAGGGTAGTATAATCTAGATATGTTACAATTAGGGTTAAATTGAAGCAAATCATGATTAGGAGGCAATGTGCATAATTTTCAAAAACACAATGAGGTTTTTCATCTATTTTTCTCATAAGGATTTTTTTTGGTCCTTTTCCATTTTCACAGAGGGTAAAATGTAATTTTCTCTTAAAAAAGAAAAGAAAAAAGAAAAAGGAAATGTGACATAGAGATTAACGGGGCAAAATGCATTTTACCCCCTTCTAAAGTGTCTAATTGGTGAAAACCCCCTATATATTTTTAATTGGCATAAACCCTCTTGTATTTCTAAATAAATTGCTTACTCTCCCCAATTCTTGTAAATGATTTTAAGATTTATCAAAAGACCAAAACATCCTCCTTCATATGTCAAAAGCCATGCTTTCTCTGTTCAAATTGAATGTTAGCAAACATCCCCTCTCTCTCAATTGAAGAGAAAACCCTAAACCCCGTCCACCCCAAATTTGAGCCATAATCTTTATTTTCTACTGCGTATTGGATGATTCTGGGACATTTCATTCAGAAGCAAACTATTTGTTAGATTTTTTTTGTGTTTTGAAATCATTGATGCTAAACCTAACTTAATTGTAAACACAATATTTTGTTTCATCCTATTTTATACTGTAATTTTTATTTTTGTTTTCAAAAAGTGTTTTCATTTAATCAATCAATTTTTTTAGGTTTTTGGATTTAAATGCAAAGTGTTGTTTTTGCAATTACGATACTTTATGTTGTTTGAATTTTTGCTTTGTTTTAATCTCCAATGTACAAATTATTGAATTTGTTTTGTTTGTATTGCTACAAAGTATTTTGTTTATTTTCCTGTTACTCTTATTTTATTGCCAAACTTCTAATTGAGAATTGGAAAAAAAAAAAAAAAAAGAACAGCTTTTATCAACCCCTAAACATAATCACTTTTAACACCTAAATAAAAAATTTTCATAAATAAATTAAAACCATAGTTGGAACATTCTTGTTTCCGCAAAGAGCTATTTGAGGTGAGTTACACCAATTATCCCCACAAAAGTTGCCAAATTAAGGGACAATAGATGATATTTATTTTCATTATAATACGAGGACAAATAAATTATTTTATAACATGAAAAAGCTTCAAAAGTAAGAAAAAATTGCTCATTCAGCAGGTGCATTGTGGATATGCTTTGCAAATCCTTTCATGCAACTTATTCAGAGATACAAGGGGATTTTCAGCCAATTTCTTACTTTATAGGGAGGTAAAATGCATTTTTCCTTGGATTAACTAAACTTTAACTAAATGTAACCAGACCTACCTTCCAGAAAGGAGCAGCGCTGAAAAATGATTTGTATTCTAGAAAGAAACTACAATTCCAACTGATCACAAGTTTCTTTCTTTTATAAAAGTTGATGTTTATCAGGTATGGTAAAATAATTTCATCAAATTCCAAAAAAGAAACTAGAAATCCAAAAGTCATTCCACGTCTATTTCGATTGATTAATATATATGAACGCAGCCTAAATTTAACGTATGCCAATTGAAAGTGCCAATATTCAGGACGTCAAACGACGATGTTATCGATAAACTGACCAAACCAGAGTGCCTAAAATCAATTCTGCGACACATTTTTTCCAACTGATAGAAGCGCACGTGGCTGGCCAGCCACCAGTCGCCACCTCGTGGCCAATTTTCGTATTTCTTTTTAAGTGACGAAAAAGTTGGGCAAATCAAAAGAAAGAACGAACCCATCAAATACAGAAAAAAGAAATTTGGATTGAAAGTTCCATTGGACCAAAGAAGTCAGACTTGATGGTCTCTTTGTCTGTACCTTGAAATCACGAAAACCATCCACAGGCACACACAAACCTCTCTCTCTCTCTCTCTCTCTCTCGTCACCCAACCCAGTACCTAGATTCTTTAATACGCCGGAAAAACCCCTCTGGGGAAAAAAGAGAGAAAAGGATTGGACACAGTTTAGCTGACGAGAAGGTTTATGATAAAGTTTATAGAATGACAACTTCCGCAGAACATCATGGGATTGTTTCTCTTTCTCTCCTCCTGTTGCTATTTCCGAGAATCATTCTGGTCGGAGCTCAGTCGGGTCCACCCAATGGCAACCAGTACCCTGATTACGCAAGGTTCAGCCCATCCATGGCCATAATCATAGTTGTCCTTATAGCTGCACTCTTCTTCGTGGGTTTCTTCTCCATCTACATCCGCCACTGCTCCGATGACTCAGGCGCAGCCGGCAGCCTCCGCCGAGCACTTTCCATGCGCTCCCGCCGTGCTGCGGCAGCACGTGGGCTTGATCCTTCGGTCATAGAAACCTTCCCCACTTTCTCCTACTCGGAGGTGAAAGATCACAAGATCGGCAAGGGGGCCTTGGAGTGTGCGGTTTGTTTGAACGAATTTGAGGAGGACCAAACGCTGCGTTTGCTGCCCAAATGCGATCATGTGTTCCATCCCGAGTGCATCGACGCTTGGCTCGAGTCCCACGTCACTTGCCCGGTCTGCAGAGCTAATTTGGTCCCACAGCCCGGGAATGAGTCGGTTCAGGCTTTAGAGTCGACGGACAATAATAATATGGAGAGAAGCAATTCAAGAACCGATGAGATTGTGGTACAGGTGGATGAAGATCAACAGCAAGGACAAGGAAGCACTGTGAACCGGAACTCGAGTTTGGAATTTCCAAACCGGCCGCCAAGGTCATGGTCTATACGAAGACCGAAAGTGTTTGGTTTTGGTAAGTTCAGATCGCACTCCACCGGCCACTCATTAGTCCAACCAGGCGAAAACCTTGAGCGATTCACTTTGAGATTGCCTGAGGAAGTCAGGAAGGAGGTCATGGACCGGGCAATGTTAAATCGCACCAGAAGCTGTGCGACTACGTTGCCAAGAGAAGGGAGTTCGAGAAGAGGGTACAGAACCAGCGGAGGAGATGGGAGCGGCCGGGCCGGTAGGTTTTTTCGGAGGATTGAGAGGTCCGACCGGGAAACAAAGTCAGACCGGTGGGTTCTTTTCATGAGAGGGTTGTCGATGAGGTCGCCGAAGGTGGTGGCGGAAGCTGGCGAGGCTGGTGAGAGCAGCCGGACCCCGGTCAAAATGCCATCTTTCAAGTGTTTGGAGCCTAAGGCTGCGGATGAAGCCGGTCTCTTTTCGGATGAACCGGGTAGGCCTCCGGTTTAACCAGGATCCTGACATGGATATCTTGTTTCAATATTTGGTGGAAAACGTTGAATTTGAGGGTAGGCTAGAAACTGTCAAAACTGGGACCCACAAACAAGACGTGCGGTTGAATTTTCCAGCTTCCGCCTTCCGCTGCAATCAGATTCGCGATGATTTTGGTTTTCATCCTACGCAGTCGGCGGGCACAATTGTATTTACAAGGATTCGTTTTAATTAATCTTTAATATATATATATATGTGTGTGTGTGTGTGTGTGCGCGCGCGCGCACGCGCCCGTGTGAATGATAGAGAATAGTCATAGACACACTGATGTTGCGTCAAAAAATTTTACCTACATGAGGTATAGGCATCGAGGATGATCTCATTTTCACTACGGAAATTCGTCTCTACTATCGTTTGTAAATATGGTTGTGGTGCCAAATCTGCGGCATCCTCCTGGAAAGGCAGAACAGACGGTGGTCCCATTTGTGGTCATCCCTGAGTTGTTGTTCTGAATATCATTGTTTCTTTCATGGGCATCAATTTAAAACGCCTTTCTAATCTAATCTCTGAATTCTAATAACTCATTGCACATTGGTCAATTTCAGCGATGAGGTTCAAGTTAAATAAAGAAGCTCGATTTTACGGGGAGTCTTATCAATACGGGTGGTAGAAAGTTTAGTGAAGATGCATATAAAAAAGAAAGAGAAAAATAATTTATAAATTACTAGTACTTAGTGTCCATTCGATGTGTGTGGATTCAATAAAAATAAAAACTAATATTATTCAAATGACTTAAAAATAATTACTATAATAGAGAAAGAAAATCAATTAGTTAACACCAATGCCAAACACATTCGTGCACGATTGTAAAAAAAAACATAAATAAAAATTTTAAAAATAATTTAAATGGAAGAAATCATACTTGCAGGAAGAAGTTGACAAAAATAAAAATATGTATAACTATTATAGCTTTTATGCAACTATTATATAATAGTAACAAGGGAAGGGGGAGGGAAGGTAGTGGGATGGTAGTTATTTTATATAGACATAGGAATTTAAAAAATAATGAGGATATTTTAAGAAAGATATTTGAAAACATATCAAAAAGGGAATAGAATCTTTATTAATAGTATAGATACAAAAACTCTCAACTTTGTCAATATGGGACAAAATAGACATCATTAACACATGACGACCATTAGGAATAATTTATATAGTGTCATCAAAAACTTCTCAATGTGGGGTTTGAGAAGTGAGAAGGGTTTGAGAAGACACACGTAACTCTCATAGACAATGTTATCCAATAAAGTCTAAATTCATTTCTAGATATGAAAGCATAAATTTGTGAGCTATCATCCTATCAACATATATGAAAAGTTTTGGTATTATAAAAGGTGCACCTTAATTGATGAGAAGGGAATAGCTTTTGAACTGTCTCAAGGTGTTAAATCATCCAACTAGTGAGAAAACTTGGCATTTTAGAACCCTTCCCCCGCCACCCCCACCCAAACCCCCCAACACATTAGACTTTTTCCCCATGAAAGATTTATAGGCACATATTTATTATTTTACACAGATATTATCTGATGTCCAAATTTATTTTTAAATATCAAAACTCAACTCTGATATTATTGTTGAGCAATTATTAGGACTTGTATAATTCTTTCTTTTTTTTCTTTATTTGTTCAAAGTAAGAGTTGGCTCTTTGACTTTAAGATAAATTTGTCTTGTACTAGTTCTCAAAATTAGTTGCAATTGTCTCCCAAAATACAACAACCAACTTTCAGAGATAATAGCACTACAAATCCCTCAAACTGGCGAATTAAAAGTGTATTGAACTCTACTTTCAATACTAGAACTAATAATGATATGATGCTAAGAGCATCAAGTACTTCACATGCAAATTGAATGACCGAATGAAATGAAAAAATTAAGGGATTTTATTTATAACTATTGGAAGATTGCTCCTAAATAGACAAGAATATTAGAAAGGTGCCAAGTGAATTGATGTGCCTTTTTTGGAACAATGTAAATTAAATAGACATGTCAGTTAACACTAGTTGTATCTATAATCACGACTCTTAGAAATGTGCTATTAAATAATCATATCTTTTTACAATTTACCATACAATTATATCTCTTATTTCTATTTTTATTTTAGGTTGAAGATCTTTCACCTTCCCACTTTTATTTTACAATTTAATCCTTTAAATGGCATATTGGTGGCATTATTTTCTCATTTAATCAAAATTGATTATGAATAATTAAACACATTATTAATGTCTACTCACGTTGTTTATTACAATAATATAAAGTACTTCTATTGACATTAAGCAAAAACTTACTTGTCAAAACTCAATCCACTTAACTTTCTAAACTAATTTTCCAACAATCCCCACATGAATGAAATTAATGCATGTGGCTCTGCAAATGCAAGAAAGAGTTCAAACAGAAAACCGCTATAAAATTTATTAGCTGCTTAGGGAACATGATGTCTTGAATTATACATCTATTCTCTCAAAACAGAAATAGGAAAAATCCAGCGGATTCCAGGGCTGTCAATTCTGCACAGATTTGAGATTTAGGTGTTCTTTTGATCATTTCCAGAAGCAACATTCAGCGGGGTGCAGCAACATTCTCACTTAATAGCAAAGCGGGGGGAAAAGCAAATTTAGTCCATCAATTATTGTCTATTTTGATTTTAGTTTATTGTCATTTGGGGTTAGCACATTTAGTCTAGTGGCTCGTAAATTTTCACACATTTAGTCCAAGTTTTTGTAATTTTGGCCTATCGAGATGGAAAATTTTCAGTTGGACCCAAAAATTGCCCAGTCAACTTCAATCTAACCTAATTTTTGAGGATTATGTGATATATGTCACCCAACGCCACATCAGCATCCACCTTAAACACCATGTCAACAAAATGGCTAAAATTAAAAAAGAAAAGAAAAGAAAAGAAAAGAAGAGAAAATTGTTGAGGGAAAAAAATAAAAATAATCAATAGAATTAAAAATGTATATTATTAGAAAAGAAAAGAAGAGAAAATTGTTGAGGGAAAAAAATAAAAATAATCAATAGAATTAAAAATGTATATTATTATATATATAATATAAAAGATATATGTAATATATATATAATATGCACATTATTAATAGATAATATATTATATATACAATATAATATATGAATATACTATATATAATTTAAATATATATTTTTTTATATTTATCTCCCCCATCCCACTCCACCGCACCCCTCAACCCCCCACCCCAACACCATGGGTTGTCATGGTAGCCTTGAGCCGCTAGCAGCCAAAAAGGATGCTGGTGGAACAATAGAGAAAAGAAAAACAATCATCAGTGGCCAAAATGGCCACTAGACGTAGCTATTGGAAGCCAAACAGTTGTCGACGAAGAAGTAAAAAAAAAAAACTACCTTGGCCACATTGGCCATGCCTATCAGTCGGTTCTGGCTTGATTTGGCCAGATCTGACCAATATGCATGATGCCATGGCAACCTGTTAAGGTGTGGGGGGCAGGGGGGTGTACTTGCACGGGGTTTATATTTATATAAATATATATTATATTATATAATTTATATATATATGTATGTATAGACCTGGCAAATGGGCATCTGCGAGTAACCCAAGAGCGAATAAGAATAAGTTCGGTAAATTTATTCATGAGTAAAATTATTTATTTTGTATTGGATATAAAATAGTGGATCGATTATTCGTGACTATAGGTAATAGGTAACCCACGGGTACCCATAATAATTTTTTTTTATATTTAAAGAAAAAATATTTTTTTCAATTTACATAATATTATTTAAATGTTACCTAAACAAAATTAATAAAAGAGGCTACAAATTTCAAATATTATATTGAACAAATATTTTAAAGCCTGTCAAAAATTTTAGTTTGAAAATTACAACATAAATATTTAAACATATATTAAATGTAAATTATATTACATTTCAAAGTTTAAATTTAAATTTCATTATATGTCAAAATTTTTGGGGTACACATGGGATTGGGTAATTTTTTGCCGGGTTTATTATATATATGTTTTAGATAAATTTATATATGTATATAATGATAAATAAAAAATATTATTAATAATTTTTTTTAAATAAATTATATATAATATTATTAAATAAATTATATTTTAAATAATTTATTTTAATAAATAATTGATTTAATTAATTTACTTAAACTATTTTAAATATTTATTATTTTAAATTATTAAATATGTATTTAATTAAAAAATAGATTTATTATTATTATTAGATATTAATTATTTAAATAAATTATTTTAGATATGTAATATTATTGAATAGATTATATTTTAGAGATATAATTATTTATAATTTATTAATTAAAAATTATTCATTAAGTTTGAATAAATTATTTTACACATATTTACTATTTTATATTTTTTTCCCATTTTAGATTAACTTTTTAAATTTTTAATTATGTTATTTTTTATTTTTATTTTTTTTCTAGCATTTTTTTGCCTTTCATTTGAGGAGTTTTTTTTTTTAATCTTTATTTTTATCCTTTCAACGTTTTTCTTTTCCTTTTTTTTATTTCAATTATTTTGATGATGTGGTGATGAAATGGATGGTGATGTGGCATTGCTGGCCAAATGGCACAAAACACCCAAAAATTGAGCACAATTAGCGCTAACTAGGATAATTTTGGACCTAATTGAAAATTGTCCAACCCAAAGGACCAAAATTACGAAAAAATGGACTAAATATGCGAAAAATCAATATGAAATGTATCGAATGTGCCAGCCCCAAAGAGGATGAACTAAAATCAAAATAGACAATAATTGATGGACTAAAATTGCATTTTTCCCTAGCAAAGCGACAACAACATTTAGCAATTGCAGAAAAAATTCAGCAGAGTGCAGCAGCTGATTCCCGTCCAGGTGACATTTTCAGATTGTTCCTCCTGTTCGTTTCTGTTTACAGCTTGTTTGTATGTTGAGTCCTTTCTTGGCAGCCTTCATTGACATCAGTAGCAGCAAATTTGGTCCGCATATCAGCTACAAACTTTGAGTTGGTCAGCAAGCAAACTTAAATTGAATTTTTTTTTTTTTTTTTTATTCATTCTATGGATTTAACAGAATGAGGTGGCATCCAACATTGTATAGACGAACTTCTTATGGTGCCACGAACAATGTATATATAAATTGGTTTTTTGTCTTGCAAACATTAAATATTCATCCACTGAATCATCGCATAAGAGCATGAAACTCAGCAAGTAATTCTTCAGCTACTAATATAATATGTTCCACCAACCCAACCATGCACTCTTTTCACCATTTTGAAGGAAATACACCATATCAATTCTGTATTAATTCATGCAGCAATTCTGCAGTCATCACAAAGTATAGTAAAATTGTGAAAAGTCGTGGAAGATGGATCTTCCGAAGTTAACACATTAGATATTTCTAAGCATGCTATCAAAAATTCAAACAATCATATGACGACAGGAAATTTTAATGTAGAAAAGCAATCATCCGCCTAGTCTGAACCAAGTCTATGTCTGTGTTTTCATGAATCATAGAGACTTTGAAATTACAGCATCAAAGGAATAACCCAACTTTGTAGTTTCTACAGATTTAAAAAGAAGTAACACCTTGCGATGTCTTCCCAGCACCACCTCTGTATAGACTTGAAAGATTTTTGACCAGACTAACATGATAAGGAAATTGATATGATATAGCTCAACAAGTTTAGCCCAACAAGTTATTGACCTCAGAGAGGGCCTACGCCCATTTAACATGCATAGTCCAATGGTGCTTTTGGACTCAGTTGGGCTGGATCACTCTACCACAACCACTTGCTCGAGTGAATTGTCCTAGATCACACCTAACGGGAGGCTTCAAGCTACTTTATCCGTTCAACCATCCCTCTGGTCGATCATTTTGTCTATTCGATGATTGTCTACTAGAGTGCTCACTCCGACGCTGACATATATTCTTGCTGCATTTAATGCTCTAACAAACAGCGTGCCTCCGCATTAATGGTGCGTGCCACCCAATACAGTATCTGCCACCAACTCTAACAGGGAGGCGTACCCCCAGAGTACTATTTACCCTAAAAAGTAGGAGATGATACCACTTGAAATAGTACTAGGATTGAAAATGACCAATAACCTTTAGATAAGGATAAGAACTCTCTACACTTGATAGAGACATCTTAGACATATTACTCACCAAGAGAAGGCCATAAATACTTCATTGTCAGCCTCCCTCCAGGTAATGCAAAAAATGTTATATGCTCTTACTCTATTGCTCGATTACCTCAATTTAACCAGTACTAACTTGAGTGTCAGAGTGTCTTAGCCAGGGGCACTTTGACTAGTTTAACATTTGCCGTTCGTTGCAAATCTTAGACTTCGAAGGATATTACTATTAGATTGTTTGACCTCTCTGGTCAAATCAACCTAAACACATACCCTATTTACTAAATATGACTTTCAACCTTATCGTTTTGGCACTGTCTATGGGAAAGCCGTATAAAATAAACCTACAATTAAGATACCAAATAGGATTAGGATTACCAAATATCATGAAATTCACATAACATAAAGAAATTAAGAGAATTCTAGAACTATTGATACAATAAAAACTTCTATACTACTAAGAACAACTCTTCCAAAGGAAAAAATATATATATTTCTTGAAAATTTGAATTCCAAGCCTCGTTATTGTTCAAAGTTGATGCAACTGTATAATGCACAGTGATAGTGAGCATTCAATAAAGCAACAAAGATGCAGTGAGAAAAAGGAAAAAAAAGATTAGGGGGAGTAACGAGTTTTAAATGTGTTGGAGAGAGAAGAAAATGAGTTATCCGAAAGAAATGAAAATGAAAGCTCCTCAAGAAAATTGTTGTATTAAAAAAAATTGAAGAAACTTATACTAACCTACAAACACTATCAAGAGCAAGATTTACGGTTTAAACTTTATTTTAGAAGACTTTGTAGCTTAACGGGATACTACAAAATTAAAGATATTAACACTCAAATTCATCACCATATATAAAGTGAGAAAAATAGTAATTACTAAATATTTAAAAAAGTTAGTATTGTTACCTTTTTCCTTGGTACTTTAATCCAATCTTGTCCACACATAAGAGCATGCACAATATCTGTACCTAGGGCATGACGAGCTGGCTAAATGACATTTCCCCCAATGCTAAAAGTAGATTTCAAAGTGATGGTTGATATAGGAATAGCAAGAACATCTTGAGCCATTTTTCCAAGAGTAGGAAATTGTTGAGCATTGTCTTGCCACCAATTTAAAATATCAAACTTATCAATATCTAAATCACATAAAATAGGCTCTCTTCTAAGTACCTATTAAGTTTAGACCTTTTAGAAGCAATAACATTAGCACCTCAATTTTTTTCATACCACTTCTTGAACCCTTGCAAAGAATCAACACTATATGCATAGGAATTTGTGGAATCAAAAGTATCACAATTAAGAGACATTGAAGATAAGGAAACATTTTCTGAAGCACCACTATACTCATGAAACATATGGACAAGTGCTGTTCGAATTTTCAGCAACTGATTTTCAGCACCTATACCATAAATTTCATTCAAAAAGTATTCCACAACATCTAACTTGTAGTGAGGATCAAGAATAACACCTAGTGCCATAACCAAATTACATCCTCTCCAATATTTTTCAAATTTTCCTCTCATTGAATCTACCATATCTTGAACATAAAATTGTCTATGATCCTCCCATCCCATTAAGTTCCTTTAAATTTCACAAACAATGGGAAAGTACATGTTAGAAGTAGGATACTTCACACCAGAAAATTTGCATGTGGCATCATAGAATACTTTTAGACATTTGCACACAATTGCTCTCGTTTCTCATTCTTCTTTAGATAGATTTGATTTGAACTTTCTATCAACTTGATGCAAGCAAGAAAATGCTTCCTTGATTTCAAGGGCACTTTCAAGCATGAGATAAGTTGAATCCCATCTATTTGGAACATCATTACCTGGTTCTTTTTTATTTTCCAACTTCAATTGGCTTAACATATTGTGAAATTGTTGCTTTCTCTGTGGAGAACTATTCACATAACTAACAGAGTCTTTTATCTTTTGAAGCAAATCATTTATCACTTTATACCCATCTTGCACAATAAGATTAAGAATATGAGTAGCACATCTAACATGAAATAGATCTCCAGACAATGGAAGTGAAGCTCGTTCACAAATCCAAGCCCTAAGTTCCCTAGTCATTACATCATTTGATGTAGCATTGTCTACAATTAGAGAACATATTTTCTTTTCAACATTCCACTCTAAAAGTAAGCCTTTAATGATTTCAAAGAGAGATTCTTGATTATGTCTTGACTCTACATTGGCAAAAGCAAGCATTTTTCTTCTTAATACCCAATTATCATCAATAAACTAGGCTGTCAAACAACAATAGGCTACTTTTTGAGGGCCACAAGTCCATAGATTAGTTGTTAGACTAATACAACTAGACAGCTCATCAAGTAACTCATACACTTTATCTTTCTCCATTTTGTAAACTCTAAGTATATAAGCTCTAAGAGTGTTTCCACAATGAAGTTTGAAGGATGGCTGCAAATTATTCACAAATGTTTGGAAAAGTCCATGTTCAACCATATTGAAGGGGTAGTTATGCTTCATAACCATTCTTGCCAAATCAAGCCTACTTTTTTCTTGGTCAAACTTGAAGTTCTTAAGTAAAACATCATGGTTTCCTTCAACTCCTTCCTTGATTGTTTGAAGAATATTTTTACCTTCAATTTTATAATTTCTCAAGGGAGACCTCATCAAACGATTTTTCTAAGTGTGATGCCCTACTAGTACTAAACCCTGTGAATGACTGCCTACAATAGTTACAAATAGCCTTATCTATCCCATCAGAACCTCTTACCTTTTCAAATTCAAGCCATACCTCAGATGTTAGCTTTCTTCTTTTTGTTCCATGCGCATTAGCTTATGCATTTCTATCCTCCGACTCATTAATAGTAGTTTCTACAATTTTTTGGGCATCATTCTTAGCTTTAGCAGTCTTTGACATTTGCTATTTTGGTTGCCAATTAGTTACCTGATGATAATCAACATAAAACAAATAAATTTGACCATTAATCATCATTAGCTTTTCCCTTATGATACAAAATTTTCAGTTTTGAAAACAAAAAAATTACAAAAAAAAGAGCAAATATTAATTTACTATAAGCAACCCCAATATGCCAAGTGATAGATAACATTCTAGTTCTAAAATTGCAAATATACTACCAAAAAAAAAAAAAGATTGCAATCAACAAACACCATGCCACATTTTTCCAACCCTTAATCCTGTTCTCCAATAATTAGTGTTTAGTAATATTCCATTGTCTAAAACAATAAGGTTCACCAATAAAAAAAAGTACAAACATTCATAGAAAATAAAAAAAAAAAAAGGTTCATAATAATCAATTTTTTGTAAGCAAGCATATCAACCCCATACATTTCAATTTAATATAAATAATCTCAAGAAATCAATCACTACTTGCTCAACATATCAATAGAAATAGACACTCACTCCAACAAAAAAGATTCAACATAACTAACAACATATATATTCACTCAGATTTTTAAAATAAACATGCATACATCACACATATAGAGCATATATAAAAATTGAAATATATATGGAGATACTTTAAGGTTTAAAGAAATTAATTTACTAATGTAAAAGAAAAACTTACTATTGCTTGGAAATAAAAACACTTGAAAAATACAAAAAATGACATGAAAGTAACACCTGTGGCTTGAGGAGAACACAAAAGCTTGAAGAGAACTCCGTTGTGGAAAGATTGAACACTGAGGTGCTGTGAAGAGCAAAGAGCAAAGAGCAAAAGAAACCCTAGAATGTTGCGTGCAAAAATAAGAAATCGTGATGTATGCTTTAATAGGTTTTGTGCAAAATGAAATTATGCCAAAAAAAAATGCGTTTTTAAATAGAAGAAATAATTGGTGAAACTAAACGTGTTTCAGGGAGAATTGATTTTCTCCTTTTCTTTTCATTTTTCTATAAATGATATAATAATTGTTATAGTAATAATTGGTGGTGTTTGCACAAATTCAAAGAATATTTTGTTGGTGATTCAATGTATGTCTTTTCAATTTCTTTACGATAATAGTGTAAATTATTTTTAAAAAATTATATTATATTAAATAAAAAGATCACATCTATCTATATGGTTATATATATAGTATAATGGTGCGGGATTCATAAGTGCACAATTTTAGTCAAATTTGAAATTTTCATGCTTTTGAATTTTTTTAATTAAATTAAAACAATTTTCATTGGTTGTTAATTTAATTTTAATTTTACTTTAATACAATTATCTTATCTATTATAACTAAAAGTTCATATTGTATTTATCTAGAATTATAGTATTAATTATGATCTTAGAGGATAACTTCAAATATTCATAATGATAGATTTTTCTTTCATTGTAAGAGTTCAGAATATCCATAATAATAGATTTAATATTTTTTCTCATCATATAAATTTAATTCATAATGTAATTGGTTATTGTATTTGTATTTTACTATCCTTTTACTACAATTCTTTTGATTTCTCTACTTAAAAAAGAAAATTATTTGTGTCCATTTATACTGAATAATGTATCTAGAATATGGTAGCTTTATGAAATATATCATTTTACTAAGTAGTTGAAATTAATTCAATTTTTCTATCAAATGAATGAAGAAAAAAAAATCTATTTTTATATGGAATTTACTTAATTAGATTTAATAGAAATATATAATACTTCAATTACATAAGTATGCTTTTTGTTATGCGAAATTTACTTAATTACACTTGGTATTTATATTTCAATTTAACTAAATATTTACTTATATTTATATTACTTTTATAAGAATGTTTCATTTCTCTATCAGTATGTATAAATTATTTCTAAAGACATATTTATATATACTTAGAAACTTAAAATTCATTACTAAATAAAATACTCTTATATAATATGTGTATCTTCCATATAATATATTTAATATTTAAATAGATAATTTTAAAATAATTGTTTGTGACTTGGCATGATGAAAAATAATATGCACATTAGCACATTGAGATTATCTAATAATAAGTGCATATGTTTAAAGTTGAGTGATTTAATGAAACAAAAATATTAAGATAAAGAAAAGGTTGAATATTTTATTTTTTAATTTAACTACACAATTTTATTTCAAGAACAATTTTAAAATTTTATCTAAATTAGGTAGTCAATAATTTAAGTTATGTCAAACAATGAAATTAGTCATTCATATCTAATAATTTTTTTATATTTCAAAATTGTAATCACTTTATTTTTAGTTGAAGTATACATTCTTGAATTGTATTTATATCTTAATTAAATAATTGTCTCCTCGTAACACCTTAAAATTTTAAATATGCATATAATTTGTAAACTTATATTAAGTATATATTTCACAAATGAGAAAATGATTTTGCAATCATGATTAGTTTTTACATACTATAATTCACTTAAAACACTTTACAACTTACCAATTTCTTATAAGAAGAATAATATACCTATTTTGTGGAATATCAAATCATTATATTCTTTATAAAGAGTTTAAAATTTAATAAATGAATAATTTTATATTAATTGATATGTAAATTCTAAACTTATAAAAGTTTTCAAATTTAGCTATTTTTAAGATAATCTCTTATAAACATATAAAATATTTGTAGATAAAATAATATATCTAGAGTATTAACTAATAATCTAATTTGAATTTAAAGTATATTATAAGTTAATATGAGGAACTACTTTCTACTACTTCTATAATCTCTTAATTGTTATTTTTATATTATCAAAAATTTTAGCTTAAGAAGTTTTAAACAGTTAACAAAATAATAACAAATTCATTCTCAAATATTTAAATCAAATTTCTGTTAGGATACATAGATATATTATATATTGGTGTAGTTGAAATTTTCAAACGTTTAATGAATAAACACTTAATTGTGTATTTGGGCTATAATATGAAATACACGTGTATATATATAATTGTTTTATTCAATTAATTGATTCAAAGAAACAAAAAAATTAGTGCATTTTGCATTCTAGTCAAAAGTCTTTATTAAATAGTTCATATCTATATAATTATCAACTTAATAATATATTTAATAAAATTTGAATTCAGATCTTTATCGAATTGGATATTTTAATTCCACATCTGATCCATTTATTTTAAATTATGGATATTTATTATCGGATCTGATCCATCGAATATTCTAATTGGTAAAAAATTATAAAATTTGGATGAAATTCGGATTAAAATCCGATCTATGGGCAGCCCTAGTGTAATTTTTTCAGAATTGAGCTTGACATTAATTTAAAAAATTTATTAATTGTGTTTTTCTAATTTATTCTTAAGAACTGAATATCACAAAATATTTTAGAAAATTAGTTAGTAGGCTTTGTTTAAGAGTTGGAATTCACCATTTATAACTTGGCGAGTCTATTGGTGAATTGAGATTTAAATTAATTTAAAAATTGATTAATTAAGCTTCTCCAATTAATTAAATATTGTATTCCACCAATTTTTTTAGTAAATTGATGAATTAAACTTCATTTAAGAATTGAGTTACAAATATGTTAATGAATTTTTGATTGAGCTTTATTTAAGAATCTATCTTTCCTAATTAAATAATTAATTAATTTAACTTCACCAACTTCTTTTCTAAAATTGGGTTTAACAAATTTTTATATGAACCGGGCTTCATGTGAGTCCATAAAATTTGTCAATTGAACTTTACCAACTTCTTTTTTTCTTAATGGGCTTCACCAATTTTCAATATATTAATGAATTGGGCTTCTTTGTGAGCTTCAATTAATCTCTTTTTAAGAATAAGGAATCACCAATGGAAAAAAATTTTGTTGGGTTTGACTTTAATTTAAAAAATTAGTTAATTGTGGTTCTCTAATTTATTTTTAAGAATTAAGTTTCACAAAAGGTTTTAGAAAATCAATTATTTGGCTTTGTTTAAGAATTGGAATTCACCAACCATAACTTAGAGAGTAAAATGGTGAATTGAGATATACATTAGTTTAAAGATTGGTTAAATTAGCTTCTTTAGTTAATTATAAATTGTGCTTCACCAAATGTTTTAGTGAATTGATGAATAAGACTTCATTTAAGAATTGAGTTACTAATATTATAGTGAATTTGTGATTGAGCTTTATTTAAAAATTTGTGTCTTTTTTAATTAAAAAATTAGTTGACTTCACTAACTTCTTTTTTAAAATTGGGCTTGACCATTTTTAAAATGATCTGAGCTTCATATTAATTTATAAAATTTGTTAATTGGACTTTTCCAACTTATTCATTTTCTTAATGGGCTTGACCAATTTTCCAATGAGTTAGTAATTGGGCATCCTTAATGAATTAAGTTTCATATTGATTTGTAGATTTGATTAATTGGACCTCACCAAAAAAAAATTTATTAATTGGGCTTGATCAATTTTTCAGTAAATTATTTCTAAATTATATAATAATATTAAAATCATAAATATATGTAAAATAGTTTAATTAAAAATAAAAATACTTTATTTATTAATTCAAATATTATAAATAAAAATTATTGATAAAAATTTTAGTTTATCCTCTTAACTGTATATGTTTTATTTTTATTTTTTCATGTTCTTGTTGATATGAAAAGTTGAGTTGCTAGGTCATTGCCATGCAAGAAAGAAGAAAGACAAATTTGAAGACATGGCACCAAATCAGGAGCCATGTAGGACTAAGCTACTAATAGGCAAGTTTCGGGCCCATTTTGTCATCAAATTGCCAAATTTCAGAAGATATTGTATCAATCTTGAGGTTCATAAAGATAAATCAAAATTTGCCAGTGCAGTATAAGTACAGGACCAATTTTGCAGTTTTGCCTAATTTAGTTTCCCTTCACCTTTGTATTCCCTCTAAAGTTTGGGACAGATTAAAAGATAACAATTATTTTTGTTATTATTTCCACATAACAATTAATTTAATTTCTTCCAAAAATTGGATTCCCTCCAAAATGAATTCCATTAATTTTTTTGAATCCCCCCAATTTTAGTTCCCCCTTTCATTTTTTTGTGTAAATAATTCATACCAAACTTAATTTCTTTTATATTAGATTGTAAGATGAATTAACATAATTAATAAAAAAATAAAAGTGTAGAATCACGTTAGTACCTCAAGTTTTACTCTAGAATCATTTAGGTAATGTTTGTTTAGAAATTATGTGTTTTGGATTATATATTTTGGGAGAATGAGTTTTGGGGTTGAGGTTGAAGAATGTGAAATTTGTATTGGAGAATGTGATGTATATTTGTTTATAATTTGAAAATAATAAAAAAATTATTTTGAAAATATTTGGTATGTTTGTTTATATTTTAGGGGGAGACAAATTCTATTACAGCAATAAAATCAATGCATTTTTGTTATTTTGGGAGGAGGCAAATTCTATTATAACAGTCAAATCAATATCTTTTTATTGGGTTTTGAGGGTGTAAATGAATTTTAGTAGTATTTTTTATTATGATATAGTAATAAAATATTATGATATGTAAATATATGTGTATATGATGGTAATGATTGTAATGTAAAGAATATGGAATTTTTGGTAATTTTTTAGTTAAATTATAAGGATAATTTAATTATTTTAGGAACTGTTTTGAAAAAAAAGAAAGGTATATATTTGATTACATTTTTCCAGAACAATTTTGTTTTTAGGAAATGTAACCAAACATAGCCTTTAGTTATCAATTTTCAAAAGTTTATCTTTTAGTCGCTAATATTAATATATTATTTTATTTTAGTTCTCAAAACCACATTTCAATTGTATTTGATAGGAAAATTGACCCACTTTGACTTTTTAAAGACAATGTTGTTAATTTAAGGTTTTATTTTCCGCTTTAGTTCTTAATTCAAAATTTTCTATTTCTTTCAAAAAAATTTGCATTTTTACCCCCTATGAAAATGAAAAAAAGCTACAAAACCCTTATGAAAAAAAGGGCAAAAAACCTTCCTGTGTTATAGAAATTATGAACACCGCTTCTTGTTCTTAATTTGTTTTAATTTAATTCTAATTTTAACATATGAAATCTATATCACCCTTAACTATTTCATATATATTCAATCTAAGTATATTTTCGTATATATTCTTTCATCCCCTTTAAAAAATAATTTTAATTATTGTATTTTTATTTCTACAATTTATTCTATTTTTGATTTTTCTATAGGTTATATATATTATATACATATATTTATCAATATATAATATATACAAATATTTAGTTTATGCATCTAAAATTTCTTCAAAATTTTTTTGTAGATTCTAAAAGTAGAACTTGTGTTTTGGGAGTAAAATTGAAGGCCAGCGCCAACTGAGCATATGCTGAACAGTGTTTTTCTTGAGATATACCCCTAGGGCTTTAGCACATTTCACATTGACATCCAAATTTTCCTTCCTGCTCCATCACACCCTTCGCGCATCACTCGCTCACCGTTCACTGTTCACTGGCCATTGTTGCTTCCTGGTCACTCATCACCCACCGACCACCGGACACCTCAGTTGGTAGCTCACACACTGTCACTTGCTCACTACCACCGTTCACTCACTCATTATTTAGCATCACCTTCAAGTGATTTTGATATACCGGTTGAAAATAGGTTTCGTTTTATCTATAATTTTTCTTGAGATGGGCTAGAATTGGTTTCTTCATTTTTTTAAAATTTATTTTCATTTAGGGGAGAGAGGATCTTGTGGATTTTTGTTTTCTGGGTTTCAGACATGGACTCTGCATTACTGAGTTAATTTTTTTTTATCTGTGTAGGCGAGTTGCTAAGATAACAGAGCATAAAAGAAAACCTTTTGGGCAGGCATAGCATAAAGTTGTAAGCTTTGGGATTCAAGTTGATTTGTGGCCTCAAAGTTGACCCAAGTTTGAATATTTACTAGAGTAACTTTCTCAATGATGGTTTAACTCTTGTTTGTGTGGTTTGGTTTGTTCTCCACATTTCCCTTTTAAGCAGAAGGGGATAATGCCATGTGCTTTCTATTATTTGTTCACTTTTTAAGCTATTATATCATTTATATGTAAGAAACATGATTTTGCTATATTGGTAACCATTTATCTCTTATGTTGTTGGTGAACGAAAACCTGTGTAAAGATAAACATGTATTGAAATGATTAAATTTAACCTGCTGTATCTGTGTTTGACAGATGATGCGAGTTTGGTTGTGTAAGATGTGTTTGCCAAGTAGAATTTTGTTCATCTTAGTTTCTCTAGAAGCATCTTTCTGTTTTCCTTTATTTTCTTCTGCCTCTCACATTAAAACTAGTTGGATTTATCTGTAAAATGCATACTGTGTATAATGTATTTGTGTAAATAGAGATGTTTATTACATAAGTTGATCAGTTACTTGAAGCAAGTTCTACTTTTCTTTTGTGATATTTCTTTCTTGTCTAATTTCAATTTCAACTAACTTGTGAAGGTATGTCTTAGTTCTTTGTTTTGTTGCCACCTCTTTACCAGCTCATCTTGGAGATTGAGTGTGATATATTTATGGAGGGAGACTTCTCAACCTTTTACACAAGCGATGCTATTGTGGGGTTCCTAAATTGCAAACATGTATTCAGCTATATACATTATTGATCAAGAAATTTATTAGAGCTAGTGCATTATTTGTTAGTACATTTAGTGGGGTAAGGAGAGAACTTATTCAAAATCCGACATGCTACAACAAAAAGTTGATTATCATGGCAAATTGTGTTAAATCCGGACTCTCTCTCTGGTTTTGAACATTAATATCTGACTCCAAAAAAACTAGTTGCTTAAAAGGTTATAATTCTAGTTCACTTTTTAATTTGTATTGCTACCATAAAAGCTATTCAAAGGTTAGATTCTCAGTAACATGCCAATCTAAAATATCCGATTTTCTTTTGAATTGAAATGAGAACTAGGATAATGTTTCCATGTCAAGCAGGCTTATGGCATGGCCATCAGGTCATGTACAATCAACTTACATCATGGATGGTTTATGGGATTCTTCATGACTACTATGGAGAATTTTTTGTTAGCAGGTATGGTTTCTTTAGTTGCTCTGTGTTCATTTCAACTTGCATTATACAACAGATTTATGAATCTAGATTTGGATATATTTTAATTCCCAAGAGAAGAAGATAGGGATTCTGAATACAATCCACTCGGAATACCCTTGAGAAATAGGCGTACATGTCAACTAATGATATATCTCTAACTAATTGGCATCTAGGCTTCCATATTTCCCTGGAACATTATCTCTATTTTCTGTTGTTGGTTTTGTTATTCTTTTCACTTACATATTTTGATTTCATAACTTATATCATGGTGGACATATTTTAAGAAGAGTTCTTATTACTTGTGTTGTTCGCATGAAATAGTTCTGATCACCCTAGTGCACCTTTCTTTCAAGCTGTCATCTTAGATGCTATACATCTATAATATCTGGGTTCTTCGACATTAAATTCAACATGAATTATGTATTCAGATTTTGATCACATAAAAGTTATGGTCTGCTGTTATGGGTATAGCCTATATGTTTTTGTACATTTCTTATTTATTAAACCTTCTTTTTAATGATTGAACTATTGAACAACTGCTCCTCTTTTTTTTTTGGCCAGGTAGATGTAATAGAATCTCAGTGGAATGTTTTGCAAGCTCATATTCAAAATTCTCATGATTTCACAGAACTAGTTGCCTTCCATAAAGAGTAAGTCATATGGAGAGGTTGATCTCACTTTCTTTTAACTAATGACATATTGTTCTAGGAATTCTGTTTCGTGGATGTTAAATTTCAATTCAGTTATAAAACTATGGTCTGAAGTCTGATTTTAATGTACAAAGACGTTGAAAGTTTATTGAGTTTTGCTTCTTTTCTAATATAAATAAGGATCTTAGCTACAAACTGTCTGCATACTCTATTTGTGTCTATGTCTGAGGGGAGAAGTGGCTGATGATTGTTTTTGTTAGGCTTGATTGCTAATACAGTACATGAGATTCTCTTTAATTTATTCTATGTATGCTAGTATTTGTTTGCACTAATTTCACAATCTTTCTTGGATAACAGTTCTGTTTCACGCTATCTGGATGGCATAACAAAACTTCGTTTGCAATTTTGCTGAAAGATTGAGAACCCAGAAAACAAGGAAAGCACTGCTAAACTATAGCTCATAGCTGATGTACTACTGGTGACATTTTACTTGCAAGTCTATTAGCTGACACGCATTGCAAGATAAGGCAAAATAATTCTCTGTTATGTAATCTCTAGACTTTTTCTTTTGTGTTTTGTATAGGTTACTTTTGGTCCACTTTAATATAATCGAGATGCTAGTACAATCTAGTTCATGGCTTTCTTTCATAAGCTAATGGGCATTGATTATGAATGCTTACTACAGAATGGTGGTAGCCTAGTTGTGCCCCAGTCACCAACACAATAACTTTTTCATTTTGTTTTTGGGCCACTCAAATTTTTGTGAACGTTATCTTTCTGTTGCACCAGCAGTTGAGATTTATTTGAAAAGAATGTTTTCTTGGACTTAGATGGAAATGCAATAACTTTTCTCTTTCTAAGAGTAGGTAGATGTGGTTATGAAGTCCCATCAATTATGCAGAAAGCACGCATTTTTTACTTAGATATGCAGACTGCACAATGAGCATGTCAGTGGACACCAAATGAATGTCCCTATTAGATACATAGAAAATTTTATGCCACTCACTTGAATAAACATGCTAGGCATAAGAAGTTGCCCTCTTATCTCCTTCTTCTAAATTCTCAGCCTATTTAAGGAATCACTAAGCTGAATCTTCTTCTGTGCCTGTAAAAGTAATAACACTGGACTAATTTTGCACTCAATAGTTTTTGACTTCTGCTCATTATCTTTAGCTTTGTCTTGCTTCACTTTCTCCACATAAGGGTAAAATTTGACTCACCACTCCTTGAGAGTTTCATCTAAGCCAGCACTATAGACAAACAAGCTGTTAATACTTTCATTGGTTTGCAGGGTAGTAACTAAGCACTTCACGGGCCCATAATTGTCAAATGTGAGCCATCACCTAAGGCGAGAGGCGAGCTAGTTGGGGAAAAATCACCTTTTCCCTAAGCAGCAGCTGCAACACGACAGATTGCGAAAAATTCCCAAAACTTACCTCTCTCTCTTTAGCGTTTAGCCCTTCCAACTTCCAGCAATTCTCGACTTCTCCTACGCCTACCAGTTTGCACCACCAATTTCTGGCCACCCACCCCCCGATGACCCAGTTTTTGATGTCCCAGTCCCTCGATGACCTAGTTTTAGGTGAGCAATTTAAACTTTCAGGTAAGCTACGGTTGAAATTTTTTCCCCCCTCTTTTATTCTCTTACTTTTGCTGTGTTTTTTTGGCTTTCTCTCAACCCAATGTTCTATCGCTCACTTGCTGACTTGTTTTCCCTTTTTTTTCCTTTCTTTTAAGTCTCGGCCTAATGTGTAAACTTAAGTGTATATTTTTGAAGTGTTTGCCTTTTAAGGTTCATTGAATGAAAAATGTATTGTATAATTGCACGTCTTTTTGTTTTCCATAGAGTTTTATTCTTTTTTTATTCTTTAATTTTTATTTTTTAATTATAAAAGTCTGAATTTATTTTTCAATTATGAAAATCTGAATTTATTTTTTAATTATAAAAATCTAAATTTATTTTTTAATTATGAAAATCTAACATTATCGTTTAAAAATCTAAAAATTTTGAATTTATCTTTTAGAATCAATATTTATTTTTTTCTTTCTTTTGAAGTTTGTGTTTTTGTTTTTGTTTTGTACCTTTTCTAATATATAAAGTTTTAACATTTGAATTTTTTCATTTTTTTTGTTTTGCAAAATATAGAAAACCAAAAAAAATGTCTTCTCAAAATGTAAACAGAAAAGATCTTGCATGGAATTATGGAATTTTGCCAAACTCAAAAGATATGAATAAGGTCAAGTGCAATTAAATGATAAAAAAACAAATGGAAGAATAAATAGATTCAAAAAGCATCTTGTTGGACGATATAAAGATGTAAGGGCTTGTCCAAAATGCCCTGAATCGGTGAAAGAAGAGTTTAAGAAGTATATGCTGAAGAAGAAAGAAATGAAAAACAAAATGGATGCAATACCCCATTTTGGTGAAATGCATGAAGAAGATCCATAGGAAAGTGAACAAGATTCTATATCATGTGGAAAGAGGCTTATTCTTATCAATCTTGTTCTTCAAGCCTTGCATCAAATCAAATGGAAGTTTCCCAACTAAAAAAGCCAAGGCAAATTGGTTCTATAGATTGATTTTTTTGTCAAGATGAAGATGAAGTTGTGAACCAAAGAAAACAAGATGATATAAATCCAAAAATATTTGACAAATACCAAAAAAAAGTGAGGGATAATGAGGTGTAGAAAATTGCTATGTGGATGTACGATACCAAAATACCTTTTAATGCTGTACACTATGATAGCTTTGGTCCATGATTGAAGCTATTGGTCAATACGGTCCTAGCATGAAGCCCACAAGTTATCATAAGTTGAGAGTTCTTTATTTGAAGGAGTTTGAACATACAAAAGCAATATTGAAAGATCATGATATAGAAAGAGAAAAGTTTGGTTGCACAATAATGGCCGATAGTTGGAGAGATAAAAAAGGAAGGGCATTGATAAATTTTTTGGTGAATAGCCCACGAGGAAACATGTTCGTGAAATCTATTGATGCATTAATCTATGCTCACACTAGTGATAAAATGTTTCAATTGCTTGATGCATTTGTTCAAGAAATTGGGGGGGAATAATGTTGTTCAAATAGTGATAGATAGTGTAAGTTCAAATGTTACAACTGGTAAAAAAATATTAGTTTATATACTTTATATTATTCTTTAACATTAGCATATTATATATATCATTATATCAACTTTTTGAATTCATTTTCTTAAACAGGAAAGTTATTGGAGGCAAAGAACCTACGTTTGTATTGGGTTCCATGTGTTGCTCATTGTATAGACTTGATGTTTGAAGATATTTTCAAAATGCCTAATTTGAAGAAAACTTATGAACGAGCAGTCACCGTGAATGGGTACATTTACAACAGAACTCCTATTTTAAACATAATGAGAGAGTTTACGGGGCAAAAAAAGTGGTTAGGCTGGCAAAAACACGTTTTGCAACTGCTTTTCTCACATTGAGGAGGTTTCAGAAGTAAAAGACAAACTTGAAAAAGATATTTACATAAAAAAAGAGTGGACAGATAGCAAGTTTGCTAGGGAGGCACAAGGTAGAAAAATTGCAGACATCATATTTATGCTTCTTTCTGGAACAATATTGCTTATGCTGTTAAGTTAGCTGGCCCTCTAGTTAATGTGCTTCGATTAGTAGATGGTGAGGAAAGGCATGTAATGGGATATATATATGAGGTAATGGATCGAGCGAAGGATATATAATTGCCAAGTCATTTGGCCACAAAGAGGAAAAACACAAAAAAGTATTCAAAATCATTAATGAAAGACAGTCCATTTAGCTTCATCAACCCTTGCATGCAACCGAGCATTTTCTGAATCCACAATTTTTCTACTTAAACCTAGAAATACAACAAGATAAAGAGGTTATGAAAGGGTTAAGGAAAGCATATAAAAACTAGTGCGTGACCCTAATGATCAAGATGCAAATTTTAATAAGTTGGATATCTACATGAGAGGTGAAAGGATGTTTTCATTGCCAATAGTTATTAGATGAAGGACTTGTGACACAAAAAGTCTAAGTAACAAAATTAATCTACTATATATTCTTGTTCTTTAATTAATAAACTATTTATTCCTTAATTAACAACTTTATTGTTTTATTAACTTTTAGTTGAGTGGTGAGCTACATATGGGTCTTCAACACCAAATCTACAAAATTTTGCCATCAAAGTACTTAGTCTCACTAGTAGTTCCTCCGGATGTGAGAGAAATTTGAGCGTGTTCGAGCATGTAAATTGTTAAAATACTATTATGCATCTTAATTAGTTCTTTAAGTTTTGTACGCATGTATATAGTATAAACTAATTAATTATTTTTAAACTTGTGTAGCTTCATTCAAAAAGAAGAAATTGCTTGGAGCAAAAACGCTTGAATGATTTAGTTTTCATCAAATATAATAGAGCTTTAAGGTATAGATATGAAAGCGTGGTACAATTGATCCAATTACCTTGCCACAAATTGATGAAAGTAATGAATGGATGACTTTGTGTTTGGAGGAGGATAAAAATGAAGATGACGCTCCTGTATTTAATGGTGAAGATTTAACATGGGGCGATGTTGCATAAGTTGTTGAAGTTGATGAGCCAGCCTATAATTATAGATCTAGTTCTAGATCTACTTCAGTTGGGAAATCAAAAGCTATTGCGGTAGCTAACCTTAGAGAAAGAAAGAAAACCGTTTCATCTTTATCATGCCATCTCATAGATGAAGAAGAGGAAGAAAACAACTGTGATGATAGTGAGATAGAGGTAAAAGAGGAAGATAATGAATGCTACAAAAGTGGTAGCGATGATGAAGATGATGTTGAGGGGAGTGATGATGATGGAGGCAACTTTAATGATGATTTGTTTGATTAGATTTAGAATTTATGATTTGAGATTTGGCTTGAAATTATGGATTTTTTTATGCATTTTTGTTTTCTTTTAAGACTATTTGTGATGATTTGCACTTATTGCACTTAAAACTTGATTGAGTAACTTGAATTAGATTTATTATGTTATATTTGTTGCATATCCTATAGGTTCTTTGCTCTACTTACACTAAAACTTATTAAATACATAATATATTTTATAAATTTTTATTTTCTCGCGAGCGCCTCTCACCTTGCCTCTCGCCTAAAAAAGGCGAGCTCATCTCACCTCACCTCTTGCCTCAAGCACTAGAGGCCTTGTTGCCTTGTACCGCCTTTCACATTTGATAACTATACACCGATCCATGATGATTGTTGATCACTACAACACTTTAATAGAAGCAGTTACCATTCTCTCGCTTCTATACCCGTATGGTTGCTTCCTCTAAACTACTAAGGAGTAGATCTTCTAGTGCCACTAAACAAAGAACTGCATGATGATGGCCTTATATGAATCCCACATGATTATATCTCTATGAACTTCTTTTCTTCCCCCAAAAATTGATTAGTCCATTAGATCCTAAATACAGAAAGCAACTACTAGGAGACAAACTTAAGACCAAGGTATTAATTGGAGATAGTTGAAACTTAAGTATCATTGTGAGAATATGTGAGCTTTCTATGGAAACTCTTCTCCATATTTGCAATGTGCCATCAGAAGAACAACTGTAAAGACATGCATCATCTGGATTGATCACTATTACATTAACACAACCTTCATAAGCTATAAATGAATCAATGCATTGTTTTTTTGAGATTTTCAATACTTTAATTGTTTGATCCCATGAACTTGTAAACAAAAGCTCTAGAAGTTTAATGCTGATTAAGTTTTTCCTTAAATTTTTAACTTCAGAAGTTGAAAACTTAGTATGATCCAGTACTGCCAGGTTTATATGTGTTTCATCAAAATGAAAATCCAAAGATGATGCCACACTTCCTAACCAAACAACAACAATTCTATACCAAAGATGCTTTATTTTACAATTGATTTTCTCATTGAGCAAAGTTTTATCAGCATGAAAACAAAATAAAAAGTTCCAGACTATTAAAGACTGAACATACACTAGACTCTATGCATTTAGCAAATTCTAGGCACATTGGTTCTGTGCATTCATTCCAACCTAGATATTTAGCAAGTTTGGCACCTCTAGCTAGCTTGACAAGTTATGAAGAGAGATATTTCTACACAGTACAAAAGGTAATTTAAACCTACCATTTTGATAGTTTAAAATCTCATTTTTATCTGTCATTATAGTGTTCATCTTGTTTTATTTTAGACCTCTAAAATTTTCATTTTATTTCTGGACCACTCAAATTTTTGTGTATTTTCTCTTTCTATTGCACTGGTAGTTGAGATTAATTTGAAAAGAATATATTCTTGGATGGAAATGCAATAACGTTTCTCTTTGTAAGAGTTGGTAGATGTGGTTATAAAGTCCCATTGATTCTACAGAAAGCACATATTTTTTTATTCAGATATGTAGACTGCATAATGAACATCTCAGTGGACACCAGATGAATGTCTCTGTTAGATATATAGAAAATTTTGTGCCACTCACTTGAATAAACATGCTAGGCACAAGAAGTTGCCCTCTTATCTCCTCCTTCTAAATTCTCAGCTTGTTTTAGGAATCACTAGATCTTCTTCTGTGCCTATAAAGGTGATGACACTGGACTAATTTGCACTTAATAGTTTCTGACTTTTGCTCGTTATCTTTAGATCTGCCTTGCTTCACTTTCTCCACATAAGGGTAAAATTTGACTTGCCACACCTTGAGAGTTTGGTCTATGCTGGCACTATAGACTAACACGATGTTAACACTTTCATTACTTTCCAAGGTAGTTGCTAAGCACTTCACCGATCCATGAGAACTGTTAATCACTGCAACACTCAAATGGAAGGAGCTACCATTCTCTCGCTTCTATAGCCATATGGTTGTATTCTCTAAACTACTAAAGATTAGATCTTCTAATGCCACTAAACAAAGAACTGCAAAATAATGGCCCTATATGAATCCCACATGATTATATCTCCATGAACTTATTTCTTTCTCCCAAAAATTCATTAGTTCATCAGATCTTGAATACATGAAGCAACCACTAAGAGACAAATGTAAGGCCAAGTTATTAATTGGAGATAGTTGAAACTTAAGTATTGTTGTGAGAATATCTAAGCTTTCTGTGGAAACTCTTCTCTATATTTTCACTATGCCATCTAAACAGGTGAAAACACACCCATGTATACATTCCTATGCACTATACTTGTCCAATCTAAGAAAAAATAGATGTGTAGTGATTGGTTGAACGTATGTAATATCTAATTTGATGTTCTTCATATTCACAATATGTCACGCAATCGTTTTTTGCAGATTGTTGGAAGTAACCTTCTTTTTGATAAAGTTGAAAAGAATTAAGGAAGATGTTTTGGAGATCTCCTTTGTTACTTGAATGATAATGCTTCTTCAAAACTTAACACTTTTGTTTGATTGATATACCCATTTGCTTATCATAGCTTTGGTTGGTAGCTTGACTTTGGGTTTAATATTTTGAAATTATATTTATGTCTAGGGATAGATGAATGTAGTTAGTGTTATGTCTATGGATGGATGGAAGCGCTTACTCTTTTGTTTATTGAAGAAATTAATATGAATGATTTATATTTAGAATGTTGGTATGCTTCATATTTGAATTTCTTTTACAATTTTATATCCAAATTGACCTATTGAACATGGGGAAAAAGAAAACTTTTTGTAGAGAAAGTATATTGTTGCAAAAATAATTTATTGGTAATGAAATTTGTTTGTCACTTTTTTTAATTGTAACAAACTAATTTGATGTATTCGTAATGAATTATTTACTAATTCGTAACAAATAATTAATCATTTTTAATCAAGGAATTAAGTATTTGTAACCAATGCATTGCTTATTTGTAACAAAATATTATAATCTTATAAGTCATAGGTAATGAAGCATTTAGTTGCATATACTAATTGTAACAAAATTCTAAATTTCTTTTGTAACGAAATTATTAGTTATGTATTCTATTAGTAACGAGAAGGCCATTCAAATTAAAATATTATTTAACTAATTTTAACCAAATATTTTGTTACAAAAATATTTTGTAATGACACTAAATTAAATAAATAAAAATTATTATAATATGTATTGATAACAAAAAATAAAAGGCGACAAAATTGCCAATGTTTTGATAACTAAGTATTTCGTTACATTATATAAACTATTGTAACTAATGTTATTTTGTCACTAACACCAAACTTTTGGTGACACTAAATTTTGTTGCCATAAGATCATCATTTGTAACGAATCATAATTTTCGTTACAAATACTTTTAGCAAAGGGATTTAATAGCAAAAAATTCATTACCAATCGTATAAGTAACGAATTTTAGTGTTATGGTAATGAAATTCATCACTACTAAAAGTGTAATTTGTTATAGTTAAGAATACACTACTATTGTCAGCTATCCAATAGATATACAATCAACAACCTTTAATCTAATTTTAACTTGTATTTCAATTTTAACCAAATACCCCTGCAACTTGAGGTATTAAGGAAGACATGTGACTCTTTATTAGAGGTACTAGGGAACACTTTTGACTTTTTTTCATACACAAGGAATTCCATCCGACGTTTGTGCGCTATCTTATTTAGAATATGTTTGTTAAGAGAATTGTTTCCCTGTATAATTTTGTAGTAATCCAAAATTTACCAACACAACATTCACCATTTTCTTAATTCATGCATTTAGCAATGCTATTTAATTAAGGTGAATATGGAGTTGTTGTTTGATGAATAATGCCAAACTTGTGCAAATTCTTTAAAATGGTCCCTACATTTCCTACCTCTATCAGTGCGAACAACCTTTGCTCATTAGTTAAGTTGATTTTCAACCTCATTCTTATGGCATTTATGTACTTCTAGGCTCTACTTCACATCAAGTGAACATAGCAGTAATATGTGAAAATAAATAATATATTTTTTCTAGGACTATGCCCACACCCATGGTTCTAGCCCAACCTAACTAATTTTGGATTGAGTTAGGTTTAAAGTAATATAAATGGGTTGGGTTTGAGTTGGGTTCTTGTGGGTTTAATATGGAATGGTCTCAAATAGGTTTAATAGAGTTTCAGAATTAAATGGGTTTAAAATGGTTGAATATGGGTTATAAATGATTCAACCCATTTCAACCCTAAATTGACAAGGCCAAACAAGTTCTAAAAATAAATCCTCTACTCTCTCTCATTCTCTCTCCCAACTTAAGACTCTCTCCCTCTATTTCGATTTGTTGTAAACAATTCATCTATCACTCTCATTCTCAATTCTCACTAGTGCCCATAAATCAAGTGGAGTTCTACATCGACCAGGTATGCCAGCACTTGTACATACACCTCCTCTATTTTATATACGTATAGATGTGCTCACAAGCAACAAATTTTTTTTTAATTGATTATCATTCTGAAATAGAATTGATTGAGTTTTTGTAGCAACTTTTTATGTTTTACAAAGTTGTTTAATTTTGAAATACTTTTGTTGGTTAATTTTGCAACTTTTTACAAGAATCTCACCAAGAAAATTACAAGGGCAGAAAGAAACCCCCCCAAAAACTTATTGTTTTTCTGTTTGAGTTTACTCAAAATCTTGGTACCTAGCAATTTTAATGTTTGATGGGACCTATCTTATGTTGCCTTCTTTTTCCTTTCTTTAAAGCTACATTCTATGATCAAAGATTTAAAGTTGAATGGAAAAGTGATTATGAGGGTGGCTAAATCTGCCCATTTCCATTCGCTGCCACCATAAATTTTTCTAACTTTCTTTTTCATAGTGATGCATATGGTGTTTTTGAATGCATAAAGTTTAGGAGAAATTCAATCAATTTTTATAGTATTGATTGAGTTTTTGTTCTTATTTTTTTCCTACAGAATTTTTCATAATCATACTAGTAGCTATCGTGAACTCCCAAAAATGGTAAACTTGAAATCATAACTTTATGTCTTTATGTGTTTATTCCATGTCCTAGCTTGTTAATTTTGTGTTCAATAATTGGAATTCAATTGGTAATTGAGATTTTTCTAATTTTAATATAATATGAGTTGGAAAGAGTTTTTACTAATTTGATGTATTTTTTGTTTTTATTCTTTGTTTATAGCTTAGCACTAAGATTGAGCAATGGAGAATGATCAAACATTAAGTGAAAATAGTTCTTCGATTAGGTCAATGAGATCTAAGAAACATACTTCTAATATTTGGCAAATATTTCATAAATTTACTGAGAACGGGAAAAGAATGGCCAAGTGCAAAAAATGTGCACAAATTTATGCTAGTAGCTAACGTGGGACAAGTAGTTGAAAATGTCATATTAAAGATATTTGTCCATTTCGTGATGAATGCGATTATGAGCCACAAAGTGAAGAGCTTGACCAAATTATATTTAGGAAAAGATAGCTAAAGTAATGATTAGACATAATATTCCTTTTAAATTTGTTGAGCCTGAAGGCATAAGATATGTTTTTTCTTACTTGAATCCAAAAGTTGTGCATGTATCACGAAACATAGCAAAAGGAGATGTTCTATAAATTTACCAAATGAAGAAGGAAAAACTCAAAAGAATCTTGGAGTCTATCACTTGTCGAATGTGCTTGACTTCTTATTTATGGACTTCACTTGTATTGAATGGCTATATGACAATGACAACTCATTATATTGACAATGATTGGGTATTGCAAAAAAGAGTACTTATTTTTTGACATCTCTCATCTCTACATGATGGCCAAAATGTAGGTGAGAAATTAATTAATTCCATACAAGAATGGGGTATTGAGAAGGAAGTTTTTACAATAGCTTTGGACAATGCAAGATATAATAATAATGTGGTTGATTTATTGAGAAATCATTTCTTTTTGATGAATTCTTAGATGTGTACTAGTGAATTTCTACATGTGAGATGTGGAGCTCATATGTTGAATTTGATTATGCAAGCTAGTTTAAAAATAATTAACACATGTGTTGAAAAGATTTTTGATATTGTGAAGTATGTAAGAGGATTAGAAATGAGAATTCTAAAATTTGCTAAGTGTGTCAATCAATTGGGTCTTAAGACTAACAAGATATTGAAACAAGATATGTCTATTAGGTAGAACTTGACTTATTTGATATTGGATAGTGCTATCTTGTGTTCATTTCCATTTTGTCAAGTGAATCTTGTTGACACAAAGTATAAGTGGTGTCCATCACTTGAAGAGTGGAGCCGAGTGGAAAGAATCACAAAGTTTTTGAGACCTTTTCAGATATGATTGAGCTTTTCTCTAAACATAGATACTCAACATCAAACCTCTATTTTCATAATTTTTGGTGGATACAAAAGCTCGTACAAGAGGAAATGGAAAGTATTGATCCTATTATAAGTAAAATGGCAAGAGATATGAAACTAAAATTTGATAAATATTGGGAGTCTTGTAGTATATACTGACATTAGCAATCATTCTTGATCCTCAATATGAGCTTGAGTTTGTGGAGTTTTGTTATAGAAAACTTGACCTTTTTACATGATATGAGAAAATTAATCATTTAAGAGAGAAAATGCAGTTATTATTTGAGGAGTACTTGCATGCATCCCCTTCAAGATGTGGACAGTCTTCAATTCTTGCTATGATTAGCAGGTGAGATGATGATATGGATGTTAAGATAGACGTAAGTATATTCTAATCTTTTATTTTTATTATCTTCTTTACTTTGTTAATTTTAACTAAAGCTCATAAGGGGTTGTTTTTGTTCTAGGAGTTTAGTTCTTATAGAAGTTAATGTGTAGATGCTAAAAGCCAATCATAATTAGAGCTATACTTAAATGAGAGTCCAATTGATAGGAAACAATTTCTAGATCTAGAAGTGCTTGATTACTGGAAAGGAAATAGTGTTAGATATCCTGAGCTTGCTTTGCTAGCTCGTGATATTTTGAGTATTCCAATCAGTATTGTTGCTTTTGAACTTGCCTTTAGTCATGGTGGTAGAATTATTGGGAAGTTTTGTAGTTCAATTCTACCAAAGAATGTAGAAGCAATTTTGTGTGGTCGTGATTGGCTTGAAGGTACAATGTTTTTTTTTATTTCATTTCCATCTTTTTACATTTTTTTAAGAATTTACTTTATATTTTTGAATCATTGATCTTATTATATAATTTCATATTACAACTTATGATTCTGAAGATGAGGAAGATGAAGAGGATCTCTCAACAAATATTGAGAAATTGGTTGTCCAAATTGACAATACTTCATATGCATGCTAAGGTCAAAACTTCTTCTTTATTAATTACATGCTCATTAATTTGTTCACTTAAAGATGACTAAATTTTACATTTCTTCTTACTAGAATGTCTTTTGAGATATCTTCTATATTGTACATATGACCAAAACTGCAGATATTGTTGGCGATTTGTATTGCATCCCATGATGGTAACTCCCTTAAAATTTCCATGCAAGGGTTGCACATGGGAAATGTTTTGATGAAAACTCAATTTTTATGGCTTTGCATTGAATTGAAAATTATGTTGCTATTTTGGTTTTCAAACAAGATTGGAAAGTATCAAAGCATTCAGATAATCAAAATGTTTGGTTTGTTGACCTTTTTAGTTGGTTTTGGTATAGTTAAACACTCATGTAGAATGTTTGGTTGTATGGACGTTTTGAGTTGGCTTTGGTATAGTTAAACACTTATGTTGAAATTTAAATTTGGTTACTGGTGTAAATGGAATTGTATAGAGTTTATTAGATTCTATTGGCTTAAATGGGAAAAAAAGTTAGTTGACTTTTTTGCTTAGTTATGGTAAGTTTGACTCGGCTTGGAGAAGTTTAAATTTGCTGGATTCATGCTTGTTAAATTAAAATAAATATATTATAATTGTTATTTTGTATTAAAAGCAAAAATATAAATATTACAAAGTTATGAGTAAATAACAAGGTTCACTTAATTTAATTTGATTTTAAGTGATGTATAAGAATTTAATAATAATTAGTTAACATATGTTAAATAAAGATCAAAAGATTATAGTTTCATAAAATAATATAGCATTGTGTTTAACAAAAAGTTTACATTTTTTTTTTTGTATTAGACCCACCTAAACCCAGTTCAAACCATTTTCAACCTAACTCATTTTTAACCCATAAATATAAACTCAGTTTGAGCCTATCCCATTTTGAACCCAATCCATAAAAGCCCATCACATATCGAACCCAACCCAACCCACCCATTTGCCACCCATAATTTTTTCTCACCTTCAACTTGCACAAACATCAATCAAGATGTCATAAATTAATTCTAGAGGTATCACTATCCTGTCCAACTAAATGAAAGATGTTTTGGCTTCCCAAAGTAGTGGCTTTTTTTTTTTTTTTTTTTTTTTTTTAATTTGTAGCCTTAGTTTTTACCAATTTGACCACTTTTTAGGAACTTTCTCTTTTTGCTAGTGCTTGAGCTTGGTTCACCAAGTTGGCGTTAACTTCTATTTGGTCCTTTTCAAATTTGAACTTAAGCTTTTGATTATTGTTTTTAATCGTCAATCTAATGTTCAAGTGTTGAAGTCCCATTTTCTTTTCTTTATGCTTCAATAGTTCTTGAAGTCCTTTGGTGATGACCCTGATTTCCAATCATGGTAGCTTCTAGGATTTGGTTGGACTTATGTTCTCAAAATGTATCTTATTTAAAGTCTATAATTCTTGAACTTGACTTATTATAGATTTTAGCCTTTGAAGTCCTAGAACCTCAGACTACGAACTTCTTTAAGTTGACATTTCTTCTCTAGTGACTTTTACAACTCCTTAGATATTTTGATCAAATTATATATATATATATATTGCACAACGTGTTGACCACCTCATTCAACGTGTAGTTTCTCTATAATAAGTTGTTGTGGCACCACCAATCTTTTCTGAATGTTGGTCTATTTCATAGCAGAGTTGGAACAATCCTTATTATTGACCTTCATACATTCAAAGTTGTAAGATAAAACATCTTTGTTGCCAACTTAAAACTAGACTCACAAAATTTCACTAATTTATCTTCATAAACATGATCCACTGCTTATGCTTCTGTTGCTTGTGCTGTTAATGCCATAAATTCTATTTCAAAATAAATTCATCTTAAAGTTGTTAGAGTATAGCGATCGGGATTAATGTGATCCACTTTTCTTTTTCTTTATTTGGCCGAGGTAAGAGCTGTGCTCTTTGTCTTTAAGGTGAATTTGTCTTGCACTATTGCTCATGGTTGACTGACAATCGTCTCATAAGATACAATAACCAACTTTGAAGAGATAACAACACCATAAATCCCTTGAACCGGTATATTAAGAGTGTATTGAACACTCTTCTTTATGCTAGAACTAAGAATGTTATGATACTAAGAGCCTTGAACACTTATGATGCAAACTGAATGATTGAATGAGATGATCAAGCTAAAGGGTTCTATTTATAACTGTTGTAAGGTTGCTCTTAAATGGACATGACTATTAGAAAGGTTCCAAATAAATTAATGTGTCTATTATGGAACAACACAAATTGAATATACATGTTAATTAGCATTGATTATAACTGCAACCATAGCTCTCAAAGGTGTGCTAGTAAATAATTAATCTTTATACAACTTTTCATATATTTATATCTCTCCATTCTAACTTTATTTAGGATTGAAGACCTTTCATCTTTCCACTTTTATTTTATAATTTAATCATTTAAACAACATACTTGTGGTATTAATTTCCTATTCATGCAAAACTGAATTTTGTTAAATACATTATTGGTATCTACCTGTGGTGTAGATTACAATAATTTAAAATACTTCTAGTGACAATAAGTGAAAACAACTTAATTAATTGATCAAACTTTAGTCCACCCAACTTTTTTAACCATTTTTACAATAATTATCTATACTATTATATATAGCATAATGGTGCGAGACTATAATTGTGTAATTTTTTCAACAATTATCTATATTTTATATATATAGCTTACAGAAACATCTTCATGGTTGATACATCCTAGAGGTGCAATCATGCATCCAATTAATTTCTTCTCAGGGAGATTGATTTCTAGAAACTAATGTTAGCTTCTCAAACTAAACCTTTACCCTTGTCTTTCCACTTTCTGTCTTGACCTCATTTTGCTTGATATCATTTGACAATATGGACCTCTACTCACTTTAGAGTTCAAGTTTTTTTTGTAGGGTTCAAGATTCAAGGTTTAGGATAATGTTCTCTAGCCACCGATCGTTAGCAACTTTACCTATTCCACTTAGCATGGGGAACTTCGTCTTCATGTGGTAGATTGATACTACTATTCAAAATAGGTTCAGAGTCAGCCTCCCCATTATGACACAGTATCCTGATGGGGTCTTGACAAATAAAAACCTTACCAACTTTGTAACTTGCTAAGGATGAGTGCTTAAGAAAAGGGAGAGGTGGATCTCATCAAGTGCCTGCACTACTTCACCAATGAATCATGTCAAAGGAGTATAATTTTTTTACAGCTAGGCATTATCTACTCAAAGTTGGAGAAATACATCATAGATAATTATGCTTGCTAAGCTATCACTATCCACCAGGATCTTCTTTGCCCATAAGTTGGTAAGGAGGTGGAGATCATCATGACATCATCATATTCACCTCACCTAGCTTCCACTCTTCAGCATTGAAAGTGACGTTGGGTAGTGAAGGGTGCACCCTGCATATCTTTAATATAGGATCCATTAAGTGAGTTTGAGTTTATCTTATTACTCGTGCCAGTGCCTTCCTTGTATTTGATGAGTTGCTCCTTATTGATCCTCTAAAGATCACTATGATGACCTTAAAAATAATGAAGTCTCTAGATCTCATTGATGCTGCTGCTCCTTAAGCTCTGAATGTCTATCAGTCTACCACTAGCATCATCACATTCTCTAGCCCTAAATCCTTTTTCGAGTTCTTTTTCTCATACCACAAATTTCTTAAGGTATCTTATCTAGACTAGTCACTTAATCTCATCTTTTAGATATCAAGATTCCTCGATAATATGTTTGTTGTCATGATGGAAACAACATCATTTATCAAACTTTTATCTCTTTTAATCATTCCACATCTTTGCAAGGGCTATATCAAACCTTGTGACTCTGCTACAACCAAAATATCCTCTCTGGATATTATAAATAGATTATATGTAGAGAAAATTCTAAGAGGACTACGCCTACAATCTCCTAGCTTATTGTTGTTGTTGTTGCCTCCTTCATCTTACACTTTATGTTTGCTAATGTAGTAAGAGACCATCACTACCTTGATTTAGATGTACTTTTTTGCTCAAATGAAGAGCTCTTTATGCCGTTGAGGGTTTACAGCTATGGACTCCTAGAACTGCTAGTATCACAGGTTCTGCTGAATAATGCTAGGCAAAAGCTCTTAGTTGATATGGTGAATCTCATGCACTACCTAAATGAAGTAGTTGAGGTTGTCTCACAAACACTCTCCATCCTTTTGCTTAATAGTGAACAAGTAAGTAGTTATCTTAGGAAACTTGCAGTTGATAGACAAATTTTAGATGAAGTGCAGGGCTGGTTGCTCATAGCTTATGATGGATCTAACAAGCATCTAGTTAAACTATATAAGAGTATGCTTGGTTATTGTGGAGTGAAACACTTTGCGCTAGACAGCTTTCTCAGGTTGCAAAGCTCCATCCTCGCTAGGTAGTTGTTTAAGTATCCTTAAATGTCCACCACGCTATCAAACTCTAATAAGTTGGCAATCTTGGTTCTAGAAAGAAATAACTCCACCAAGATACTTAAGTAAAATGGGCTAATCAGTAAAGGGACAACTAGAGAGAGGTATTCATTTTTGGCTCCTTCTAAGCATTGAGACACGAGTGAGTAAAATTGAACTCCAATGGCAATAGGCAAATGCTATAATGTATCAACTCAAATGGATGATTGTAGTTCACTTGCTACAGTAGATGAGCAATGTCCCATATTAATTTGTCCTTTAAGCATCTGCTCTAAGGAAATAAAGCTTCCATGCTCAAGCGAAAGGATTGGGAGTTACTCCTAAAGTATTTTCCTACGTAATAGGCGACTGCTCTAATTACAACCTGTGTAGAGGCATACTCCAATAGAACCACCAACACTTTTGGGGTCATTTGCAACACTGGTTCTTCAGGGGGTGGTGCCTACTATGTCTATTTCTCCTCTAGTGGCAAATGTGCTTCGGGTGCTAGCATGAGTGTTGAATGTAGCTATATTTTAGATTAATTATTCTCCATGTTCTTATCTCTTTGAGCACCTTGGTTGTTGGAGTCTAGAGCTTTAGACCTTATTTGCATTCTCATCATTTTTTAGGTAAGATTTCCTACAAACGATGCCATGGTGATGCTTCTTGAAAATGAAATTAGGGTCCTCTCCAAAAGTCAGAAAAATTTACAGAGCTTTTTGCTCTAAATGTGTTTGCATAGAGCTATAGCTCTAGATTTTTTGCAAGTGATTTTTTTATCTCCCACTTGATTTTGGGAATTGGTATTTATAGTAATTGAATCCTTAGTGAGCTTCAACCTCTTTGGATTTAGATTGCCATCTTGGTTTAATTAGACTCTTTAATCATTTACTTATTTTTCATTTATTGGGATCTTTTAATCAAATTTTACTTTTTTACTACTAAAAACTTAATTTGTCGTGTCAACAATATTAAATGAATTTTAACCTCTTGAACTTTTAAATATTAAATGTAACTAACTTCTTGAACCTTTGAACACTAAATTTAACTACATCTACTTTATAGAAAGGAGCAAGGCAGAAAAATGATTTATATGTATGCTATATAAAAAAGGAAGCCTCCTTTCACTTACAAAGTGGAAGTTATTCTAGCACTAAACCAAATTATGATTTGCCTAAAATACACTAAATATTTTCGTATTTTTCTTTTAAAATGCATAACTTCCCACTCATTCTTCATCTTTCCATTATCATAACTCCTTCTACACATCATTCCTGAACTCCCCATGATCCATAACTGTCCTTTCAAGAACTTCCATCCATAGCAATTTTTACAATGTGATCTTCTGTGTTCCTTTTTCTGAGGTAATCTTATTTTGTTGTACATGTTTCTTTTGTTTTATTACAATTTTAGACTAAACAATGATTTATCCTAATATTGAAATTTAATTGTCAAAACCCCTTGGAGATTAATAGACGACATTTTAAAATTGTTTACATAAAAATCTGATCGACTAAGTTCAATTATCAGCACAACAGTAGAGCATATTTTGATCCTAACAAATATGTAAATTCTCACATTTATTTTATTTTGTCATTCTACTTATTATGAGAATATATAATACTTTACAAATTCTTTTGCTTGCAGCCTACAGATAGGTTGGAAAGATTACTCCAAACAAATCAAATTGCTATCAGCAACATGTATGTTAGTTGTCTTTGTCTTGGTGAAGACAAGATTTCCTTCAATCTGATGTGAGTACAAATTTTAAGAGTGTGATTTTTCATGGTTTAGTTTGTGAGTGTAACTATTTTATTGCATAAGAATGACGATGTATGTTTCCTAATGGCCATTGTTTGTCCACTTGAACTCTCTTTATGAGTGTAAGTTATGGGATGTTCTGTTTGTCCATATAACTTCACCTATGATTTTTTGAAGGAGAAAATTGTACACAAATGTATTGCAGAATATAGATATTTTTCACCCTTTAAGAGCTAATTCATCCATTTTGTTTCTATACTAATGTATTTTATTTAATTTTATTTCTATGCTGATATATTCTATTTGACACTCTTTTTCTTTCTACATTCCTGCTAGTAATTGGTTGTGCCATTTTTCAGTATCATTCATGCTAAATCTTTGATATTTCAACCTAATGGGTTCATGGGAATCCAGAATTTGATATTTGATGGGTCATTTAATATGAGTATTCAAGATTATATTTTGGACTAAATAAAATGCTATTGCTACAAATCTTGAGTTCTAATTAAAACTTCTGTGGTAGTTATTATTAATATAATTCTGGAGTAATCAAATGAGAGAATACTTTAAGAATGAATAACAAAGTTTTCAAAAGAAGTTACTTCAACTTTTTATTTTGGAAATAATTTATGAATTTGGAAAAAATTAAGTTCACTAATCTTTTCATTTCTCCTTCATTTTTTCCCCAAATGTCCACCATTTTTGCAACCATTTTCTCCCTCATGTAGGCATTAGAATCCAAAGCTTTATGTATTTCCACTGTGGGCTAGAGTCCGTAGCCCACAAAAGGGAAATTGTCTTGACTTCAAAACTATGATTGGAGTTGCTTTTGGCACAAAACGGTTGACAACTTGCGGTCTTGACATTAAGAATTTCCTTTGGTGCATCCAAGGATGAGCCGAAGATTAACACCTAAGTTCCTCTATAAACAGCTTCAAGCAGCATCAGTAATCCATTCATTATCCTAGTGAGAGATTTCAGGCTTTAAAATTTCATGTGGATGATTTGAGAGATATAAGATGAATAAACAATGGAAATAGTAGAGAGAAGAGTAAGGAAAAAGTTATCAAGTTTATCAAATCCATAAGTTTTTTTTTGACATGTCCAACTTTTTTACATGATTTTAATTAGTATGTGATCAAGTTACTTTAGGGTGCTCCTATTTGTGTTGGTATTTTTAGGTTGTTCGACATATGGAACCAACATCAATGCATGTAGACTAGCTAGATTTTAAGTCTATCAGTGCTCGATAATTCACAATTGTTTATCACCTTTCTTGTGACATACTAGGACATCATTTCATGTATTCTGTTCCTCCATTATGATGGAGGCATGTCATCAAATCTGAATAGAATTTTAGAATTTATGTGGATAAGATTGCCTGGCTCTTTAGCTTGCTGGTTTTTAGCTTATCTTCAACAATGGGCTCTTCTAGTGTATGATTCATAAAGAATAGAGGCATGTCTTCAGAAAGATCTTCAAAATCATTGCTTTCCTCAGTAAGAATGAGTGGCCATGTTCTGGGTGGCTTTTGATCTTCCTGATCATAAGCTTTTTGAAGAAATTCAGTGAATGGATTAGTAATAGCTCCTTGCATCATGAATTGCTAGTGTGGTCTTTCTTTTGATTCAGATTTCTTTGAAGTTTTTGGAATCTCCATAATTGATGGTTTACTTTTTCTCCTTAATTCTTCTGGAGAGAAAAATGAAGATAAGTCCTAAAACATTCTTTTGAAATTTTCCAATCTATGGAGTGGTTGAGACACCATTGGACAAGCTAAATTTGAGGTGTTTGGCTTATTCTAAATAGAATCTCTATGATATTTCTTCTCAAGAGATCTTAATTAAGTTTTCAACAAACTAATTTCCCATTCCTTATGTTGGAATGGTTGAGAATTTTGACTTATTTTGAGAATATCATGATGGACAACATCAATCCTTTCCTTTAGATATTAGATTAAGACTGTAAGTTGTCCACCTATCTTAGCTTCAATTCTATCTTAGCTTTTGGCTATTCTTTGCAATATTTTATTTTGGACCATAACATTCTTAGATTGCCAATTCAGGGTAGCTTCTGCATGAGTAATCTCCATAAGAGATCCACCTGGGTTTTTGGAAGTTGGATTTTAGTCTTTCACGAATATTTGTAGTCATCATTATTGAATTCTTCTTGACGAAAACTAGTTTGTTGAGAAGATGAAGACCCCATCATCATGATTTGTTGCTGTTGAAGGGATTGATCATCATCCTTTGATAGTGGACTTTAATATGGAGAAACATCATCGTCCCATCTGGAGTAAATGGTTGGCCATGGTGTTGGTGGTGGAAGAGTATATTTGACCAAATAGTCAAATTTTCCAGATGATTGTCCCAATGTGTCAACATATGGATCATCTTTAGAAATTTTTTGATTTCTATTTCTAGGAATTTCTTCATTGATATCTTCCTGGTAGATTGGAGATCCATTTTTCTCAAATCCACATAGAGGTGGCATGGATTCGATGGTAAATAAAGGACTGAAACAACTAGGGATATAAACCATTTCCTCCTTTTGCTTCTTAAATCAAATTTCTACTATTCCATCTGATTTTTTATGAAAAGATGGTTCAGTAGACTGGATTGGCTTGGCCTCCTTGGATGCTAGATGATTTTGTTCATAGGCAGTTATCCATGTTTCTGGAATCAGTTTTTGTAGTTCATCTCTAGGGAGCTGCCTTAGAACATAAGTACAACTAGTAACATGCTTGGAATGTATAGAGACTAATAAAGAATCTTTTGTCTCCTGTGGAAGAGCAAAATCAATTGAATGATTTTGTATTTGTACACCATCTGGTAATATAATGTAGCAGAATAGATTGTGGAAGTGGGAACTACTTCATATATCTGAATTTGCAACTTAAGAGCCATTCACTAAAAGGGATCTGATCTTAGTATGTTGAAATTAGGGTACATTGTTATAAGAACTGTTTATGTATTCAACGTTGTCTGAACAGTGCCAATGCAAGCATGCTAACAATCAAAGAATCTAGTATCAAGCAATGCAATTTTAGAGGTGGTTGGAAGACCTTTACGACCATAGAGTGACAAAGCAAATCTAATCACTCCAAAATGGATATGAGTATATTTTTCTACAAGCCATAATTTTGGAAGATATTTGGGAATATCAATAGTAACCAATTGTTCCTTGTCAATGGTAAGAAAAAAGTATTGGTCAAAAGAAGATGCTTGAACAAACTCTTTTACTTGGACTTTTGGAGGATTTATCAGGCTTCTAAAAGTGCGGCTGAATAAATATCTAAGTTTAGAGAAAGCATTATAGGGGTCTATTATTAGAAGGGTAGTAAGGGGTACTTTATTTGAATCATCAAGATAGGTAATTTCATATAAGGAATCTATTTTGAAGTATTAGAATTTCTGAAGCTAGGAGTAAGGGTTAACATAGATGATGAGGAAAAGGAAGAGGGCCTGGGTAAAAACCTTATCCATGGCTCTAATACCTAGTTGGATCTTGGTATCTTAACAAGTTATGACTCCGCCTAAACAAGCCTCAATTGTGAGCATTAGTAAGAGCGTGTCCTTTTATGTTAAGATACATTAACTCCTTCCAGAATCAAAGCTAATCTTAAATCTTTTCTAATGGAAAGGATCCTTTATTCAAGGCACATGTAGAGCATACTTAGTTTTCAGATATGGAGGAAGATGGAAAAAATGGGTTAAGAAAACAAAGGAATTTTATTTCAAACTAGGCTTTGCTTGCTAATCTTGGCTTTACTCTACCTAAAGCTCACAACGGGTTTCCCCTTTTATAGAGGAAAATAGACACTGTTTACAAGATAATTATTCAAACAATTTGGGACCTATCTTACATATTACAGTACAATAATCTAAATAGACTGACCCATACTGACTCGATAAAGTACAACAATTTAGACACAAGGTCCTACACAAGGACACTTATTTAAAGACTCTAGGTCCTAGAGTACAATAATTTAAAACTAATACCCACACGCTTAATCAAGAAAGCCTAATTTAAATGGTCCCATAACACTGTTTGATTTGAGCTGTTTTGGTCCTTGGGCCATCAAGTTTTCTGGCTCTGCAGATAGACTAGCAATCTCCCGTCACTGGCTATCAAACTTATATGGATCCTGTGAATCTTCCATCAAGTCTTCATGTTGTTTTTCTTTGCCTTTGTTTAATGGAGAATCTGTAATAATTACTGAAGGAGTGGCTTGACAATTTGAACTTTGTGAAGACATTTGGTTAGATAATGGGTTCCAATACTCTCTCTCTCTCTCTCTCTCTCTCTCTCTCTTCTATTATTGCTATATTAATAATAATAATATTATTATTATAACAATCAAAATAATGTTCTCAGATTCATGAGAAAAATATATTAGAGATGTAGAATTCTTTACTGCATTTTTAGGTTAAATTCATAGCATAAATTTGGAAAATAAACATTGTCCTCCAGTTTTGCTAAAGGATTCATCATTTTGATTGAATGTTTTGTGACAAATATATTTCAATACGTGTAAAATTGGTTGAAATCAGTTCTTAATTGGCAATTAAATCTATACTCTACAATTTTTTGAAGTGTTCTTTTTTTTTAAAAAAAAAAAAATTTATTTGTCTAATTGAAATAAGAGCCATTAACATTGAAAAGCTGATTTTTTTTTTTTATTATTGTTTTGGGTATTCTGCTATGTATTTCTTCATCTTTTAGTGTTTCATTAAAAAGAGTATTCTTATCTTTCATTTATTTTGAGTTTGATAAAGATTTTCTTCTTCATTCTCTTCACTTTTTGGTGGAAAATATCAGATGGATTTAATATTGCGAGTGTAATTTATATTTTAGCAACTTGAAGTAGAGTGTTGAGCATTTTTCTTTTATTCTTGATTAATAGTCTTTTTCATATGTTCTTAACAAAAAAATTATTATTAAAGCGCTAAGTTACTTTCCAACATCTGCTCATTTTTTATGTCCCATTTTGCTGCTTCTATAAGTTTTTATTATATAGAAGAAATCTCCTTCCCCAATTAAAATTGTACTATATGTAAAAGGAACTGAAGTGACCGAAGGTGGACTCTCTCTTGCTTTTGGTTGGAATAAGCATGGGCTGGTTCAAGTTCTGTAACAAAAAGGGCAGTACTAATCTCATTTTATTTGCTTAGTTCTCGATTAATATTGCACAATTGAAAGATTTGTAGTGCCCCAATTCGGTCAAACGGAGACTTAAGAAATTTGTTCTGTTATCTTTCATCTATTTTACAGATTAAGTTCTTTGCATGTGCTGGTATTTTTGTTAATATCTTTTAATATTTTTGTTTGACAATGTATGCTTGTGTTGTAAATTTAGGTCTTATTTCCTTTCCTTTTTACATTGTTCTAGAGTCTACATTTTAAATAATGTTCTTTTATTTGGGTAATGTAATTTTTTATTATTAAAAAAAGAGCTGATTATATTAGTTTTGATATAAATTGATCTTTTTGATTTAACAATATCATTGTCGTAGAATTTTATATAACCTTTTAATTACTTTGTGATGGCAAAAAATTTTAATATTATTTAATAATTAACTATGTTACACTTTAAAAATATTTATGTGCGCAAAGACTGCGACTGCCTGCGTGCTATGACTGCTAGTTCTGGCTGTGTTTAGTTTTCTTTTCATTTTTAATTTTCAACCCATTTACTATACGAAAATGTGAAATTTTGTTTGGATTTTCATTTTCATTTTCGTTTTCACTTGGGCAGATATATGTTTTCATTTTCCAATCCTTTTTGGTGTGATTGAGAGGGGGCGGCTGATAGGTGCGAAAGAGGTGTAGGGATGACGGGATTTTGGTGGACTAATAGATGTATGACAGCTAATAATTCGGTAGGAGTCGGATGGATGTCTTAGCCTTAGGATCGCATTGCGTAAGCCAAAGTCCACAGGAGGGTTGGTTTTAGAAGGCTTCAAGAATTTAATCTGGCCTTATTGGGAAAGCAGGGTTGGCGCTTGATAAATTATCCGAACTCTTTGGTTGCTGCCAAAGTGCTCCAGACCAGACATTCCCAGGGAAGAATTTCTTTGGCATAGTCCGAGTTATAGGTGGCGAAGCATTTTGGCTGCTCAGGATATTCTTCGTAAAGGATGTCAGATTAAGGTTGGATCAGGCCATGATATTGTAATCGGTAGAGATCCTTGGTTACTCGATTCCAATAATCCGGAAGTCTCATCCTGGCTTCCACATCACGTTGCTACTAATACCGTTTCCTCTCTTATTAACCAAGGTCAGAACAGCTGGAATGAGGAACTGGTTCTCACAAACTTTAACGACAGAGATGCTGATCTTATTTTTAGTATACCACCAAGCTACAGTAGGAATAAGGATATTTGGTCATGGAAAGAAGACTCAAAAGGTACCTATTCAGTGAAGAGTTGCTATAGAATGTTACGTGATGACCAAACAAATTCTCCTTCAAGCTAATCAGAAAACGGAGTACGGCGAAAGTTGGGGAAATTTAAATTTCCTCCTGAAGCTCACAACTTGGTTTGGAGAGCTTGCAATGATTGCCTTCCTACCAAGAGCAGACCAGGGGCAAAGCATGTGAATATCGATGTCCTCTGTCCTGCCTGCGGAAATAGTGCAGAAACCCCAACGCACATTCTGATTAATAGCACTTCTGCTTCTGATTGCTGGCGGTCCTCTGAGCTCTTGAATATAGCTTCTAATCCTAACTCTGAATCTCTAGCCCAATGGTTGAACAATGTTCTGTCTCCTCTTGATTCAGCAAATGAAAATAAAGTCTTGATGATAATATGGAGTATCTGGCATAGTAGAAACCTGATTGTTTGGAAGGAGAAAAGAAATTCTCTTAACCAAACCATTTTCCTAGCTTTCTCCTTGCTCCAGGAATGGCGACGGGCTCAACATGAAAAGCAAATTCCTGCTCAGAACCACCTGATTGTAAGATCCATGAGATGGGAAACACCTCTGCTAGGTTGGTTAAAATGTAACATTGATGCTGCTATGAATCAAAGTGGTTCTTCTCTTGGTTCATGGGTTGTTCTAAGGAATGATCAAGGGGGAGTTTGTGCTGCATTAGCTGTACCACAATCGAGGCAAGGTTAATGCGACATTGGCAAAGGCTATTTTGCTCAAAGAAGCCCTCACATGGATCAAAGAATTGAATAGGTCGCATGTTGTTTTTGACTCAGATGCTCTTACTTTTGTGAATGCAATCTTCAGTAGTGTTGAAGATTATTTGTATTTTGGTTCAATTATCTTAGATTGTAAATCTCTGTTATCAGATATCACAAATTATAATATTTGTTTTGATTATTTGTATTTTGGTTCAATTATCTTAGATTGTAAATCTCTGTTATCAGATATCACAAATTATAATATTTGTTTTGCTCGACATTCAGCAAATCAAATGGTTGATTGTGTTGCTAAGGCTGCAGTTTCTATTATTGAATGTTGTATGTGGAAATATCATATTCCTATATTTATTTCTCGTGTAAGTGCTGTTGATTTGGAATGAAATCTCTTATTTTAGGTTCAAATAAAAAAAAAATTAATTTGTTAATTTGTACTTTATTAATTTATTAATAAGCATAATAACTCTATAGTTAATTATTTATTTATTAATTTATAATTAATTTATCAATAGGCATAACAATTTTATAATTATCACAATCAATATATTTACATCTTATCATATCAAATATTCGTCAGTCATATCACATCACCATTCAAATATCTTTTGCACATAAATTTCAATGACACCTATCTATATCCTATCATCAATTCAACATTACAATTTTTAATATCTAATCTCATTTACTAATCCAAACACAAATTCATTTCTACACAAACTTCAATACCAAAATTAAAAATACATGAAAATTGGAAATTGGAAATGAAAATAAAACCAAACACAACCTACAATTCCAGCCGATTCTCAGCCTCTTTCTTCTACACAAGTTGCTGTTTATCAAGTATTGTGAAATGATTTTATATTCCAAAACGAAAACAGAAATCCAGAACTCAATCCAAGTTTATTTCCTTTGGTCAATAAATATGAAAACAGCCTAAATTTAAAATATGCCAATTGAAAGCGCCAATCAGGACATCCAACAGTGATGTTATCAATAAACTGATCAGAATTCAGATCAGAGTCCCTAAATCAATTATGCGACCCCATTATTTCAGCTGATAGAATCGCACGTGGCTGGGCAGCGACCAGTCGCCACCTCGTGGCCATCGCGTATATTTCTTTATAGGTGGTGGAAAGGTCAGGCAAATCAAAAGAGCGAACGAACCCCTCATTCCTCTAAACAATTGTTTTGAAATTTGGGTAGGGCTAATTGGTAAGATCGATTGAATATGTGATCGAAGGTAAATTCGATTTAATTGGAATTTAAAATTGATGACTTTTTTAATTCGTGAAAACTCATCAAAAATTGGTTCAATCGTTGTTTATTACTAATTCACTTATTTTTTTATACTTATTTTCTTATTTTTTAAAAAATTTAAAAATTAATTTTTTAAAAAATTAAAAAATATAAAAAAGTAAAGAGAAATTATGAGTTGAAAATGCTTCAAAATTAATTTTTTTAAAACTTGAATTTATTTTCTTGAATTTTTATTAAGTAGTAATTATATGTGGACGCTTATATTTAATTTATTGTTTTATGTTGTTTGATTTCTCATAAACTGTGTTGAATATTTAGTGTAAAAAAAATTTTTTTTTATTTGAATTTGAAGTATGAAATGAATAATTATTTAAATTAATATTAAATATTATTTTTTATTTATTTGTAGTTAACTAAGTATGAAATAATATTTTTTCCAAAATATATATTTAAAAATAAGTAAGAATTAAGATTTTTTTAAATAATATTTTTTTATATTATTAAAAATTTTATTTTTTATTGATATTAAAATATTATATATATTTATAAAATTAAATATAATTATTATATTTATTAAATCAATCCATCAAATCGATAAGCATTTTAAAAACATTGCTCCAAACAGAGAGAAAAGAAATCTGGATGGAAAGCTCCATTAAACCAAAAAAGTCAACTTGATAGTCTCTGTGTATTTTTACCTTGAATGTCACGAAACCTTCCACACACACCTCTCCTATTCTCTCTCTCTCTCTCTCGCACCCCGCCCACCCTGCCCCAACGCAGTACCAACCTCCTTAATACGCCGAAAAACTACTTTAGGGAAAAAGGACAGGGAATAGCATACAATTTAGCTGATGAGAAGGTTTGTGATAAACTTTATAGAATGACAACTTCCGCAGAAAATCATGGGATTGTTTCTCTTTCTCTCCTCTTCCTGTTACTATCTCCGAGAATCATTCTGGTCGGAGCTCAGTCGGATCCACCCACGACCAATAATGGCGACCAGTACCCTGATTACGCAAGGTTCACCCCTTCCATGGTCATAATCGTAGTTGTCCTTATAGCAGCACTCTTCTTCATGGGTTTCTTCTCTATCTACATCCGCCACTGTGCCGATGTATCAGGGGCGGCCGGCAGCATCCGCCGAGCACTTTCGCACCGTGCTGCGGCAGCACGTGGGGTTGATGCTTCGGTTGTAGAAACCTTCCCCACTTTCTCGTACTCGGAGGTGAAAGACCACAACATCGGCAAAGGGGCCTTGGAGTGTGCAGTTTGTTTGAACGAATTTGGGGAGAATGAAACGCTGCGTTTGCTACCCAAATGTGATCATGTGTTCCATCAACAGTGCATCGACGCTTGGCTCGAGTCCCATGTCACCTGCCCGGTCTGTAGAGCTAATTTGATTCCACAGCCCGGGGATGAGCGGGTTCAGGTTCTAGAGTCGACGGACAATAATAACATGGAAAGAAGCAATTCAAGGACCGATGAAATTGTGGTACAGGTGGATGAAATTCAAAACCAAGCTGGACAAGGAAGCACCGTGAGCCGGAACTCGAGTTTGGAATATCCAAACCGGCCGCCAAGGTCATGGTCTATACGGAGACCGAAAGTGTTTGGTTTTGGTAAGTTCAAATCACACTCTACTGGCCACTCATTAGTCCAACCAGGCGCAAACCTGGAGCGGTTCACTTTGAGATTGCCTGAAGAAGTCAGGAAGGAGGTCCTGGACCGGGCTACGTTAAATCGTGCCAGAAGCTGTGCGACTACGTTGCCAAGAGAAGGGAGTGCGAGAAGGGGGTACAGAACCGGCGGAGGGGAAGGGGGCATCCGGTCCGATAGGCCTTATTGGAGGATTGAGAGATCCGACCGGGAAACAGAGTCAGACCGACGGGCTTCTTTCATGAGAGGGTTGTCGATGAGGTCGTCCAAGGTGGTGGCGGCAGCTGGCGAGGCTGGTGAGAGCAGCCGCACCCCGGTCAGAATGCCATCTTTGAAGTGTTTGGAGGCCAAGGCCGCGGACGAAGTCGCTCTTTTTTCGGATGAACCGGGTAGGCCTCCGGTTTAGGATCTCGACATGACATGGATATCTCTGTCAAATATCGTTGAAAAACGTTTACTTTGAGTGGGATGTTAGAACTTTGAAAACGGGGACCCGGAACACTGAATGCTTTGTTTGTTTCATTTCTGGGTGGGCTATGAAAAATATTTTGGCAGAGGTTTTGCGGGAGCGAGCATCATAGAAAGTGCCACATGTTTATTTTTGCTTGTTGGAGAATGTAAAATATGATCTGTAAATAAAACTGTTTATTTAAAAGTATTTTAATAAATATAATTTTTATTATAAATATCAAATCAATTATTTTTTGGTGACCCTGGAGGTAAAATTGTTTTTTTATTGACAAATGGACGATTGATGTATGTATATGTATATTTGTAATGATTGATATATAATTGTAAGAAAATGATTTATAGATAATTAATTTGTTTAATGGCTTAGAAATTATAATTAGTGTTAAAAAATATGATTTAATTTTAAAAATAAATTAACTAGAAAAAATTTGTGAAGTTAAAAATAATACATAATTACTATAATCAAAATATTTAAATAAAAAATAAATAAATTTTTAAATATTACTTAAATACTTTACAAAAAATAATTGTTAAATTAATTATTTTATAGATTATAAATATTAAACGAATTAATATAGTAATTAATGATTTCTTAATGAATTATTTGATGAATTAAAAAAATTATTTGACATAAAATTTTAAATGAAATATTATTTTTTATTCTATATTGAAATTAAACTAAAATATAAATATAAACTTTTATTTTAATTTTTATAATTTTTTAAATTTTAATTACTTAATCAAAAATATAAATTTAATTAATTATATTTAATAATTTACATACATAAATACAAATGTATTAAATAAAAATATATTTTTTTATAACTTATTACTGAAAACATAGTTTTATTAATTTTTTTAAATTTTAATTTCATAAGTAGAAATATCGATTTTATAGTTTATACACAAAAATATAAATTTATTAAATTTGTATATCTAAATTTTAGATTTTTTTTATTAGTTAAATTTTGATATTTTCACCATATATATCTATATCATTATATATAGCATAATTTTGTATTATCAAATTATGTAACTTTGACCAAATGTCAAATTTTTAAAATTTTGAATTTCTTAATTCAATTAAAAAAATTTCATTAATTATTTATTTACGTTATATTTTATTTTAATACAATTGACTTATCTGTTATAACTAAAATATCATTTTGTGTTTATTCAAAAAATTATAATACAGATTTTTATCTTATAAGATAATTCCAAAAATACCTATAATCATATTTTTATATCATTAAATAAGTTTGTAATTTAAAACAAATATTTTATAAGCATCATATCAAGGACTCTAACCACAAAATTTTGTCTTATAAATTTAACTTATAACAAGATTAACAAAAAAATATTTCTTTTTGTTTTATATGTAAATTCCATTATTCTATTTTTATTGTTTTTACATTTTATTTCTACATTATTCATACTACAATTCTATATTTTTAATTATAAGATCTCTTTTCCCCAATTAGCATAATATAATGATATTTTTTTAAATTTAAAGTTCACTTTGTAGAAAATTTTTAATATCTTTTTATAACACATCTTTATATTGGTATTATTTTGTTTTCACTCTAAATTAATTAGATACTCTTCTAATATATTTGAATACTTTATCAATATTATTACTTTATTTTTCTCAATATTTATTTGAAATTGAAGTTTTTATGGCCAACTTAATATTGTAATTATTATCACTTAAAAAATCACCGTGTACTATTTTTATTTCAATTAATTATATTTTATCTACTCATTTTTAATACTATTTTCAAATATTTTTGTATGTTCATATAAGAATTTATCTTTGTGATATAGGATAACTCAACAAGCCCAATCCAACAAGTTTTCGACCTCAAAGAAGACCCTTAAACCCATTTAATATGCATGGGCCAACGTCACTCTTGGAGCTAACTAGGCCAAAATCACTCGATCACAGTCGTCTGATTGAGCGAATAGCCTTTGACCACACTTAACAAGAGGCTTCAAACCACTTCACCTTAGAAAGTAGGAGATGATGCCACTTAGAATAGTACGGAGATTAGAAATGATCAATAACCCCCAGATAAGGACAAGAGCCCTCTACACTTGGGGCATCTTAGACATATAATCCACCAGAAGAAGGCTATAAATACCTTACTGCCAGCTAGTCTCCAGGTAATGCCAAATACACCATACGCTCCTAATCTTTTGTTCAATTATCTTTTTCTGGTCAAAACTAACTTGAGCGTTGGAGTGCCTTTATTGGGGGCATCTCGACTAGTTTGACATTTGCTGTTGTTGCAGATCTTAGATCTCAAGAAATATAGCTATTAGATCATTCGATCTCCCTGGTCGAATTAGCCTAAATACAACCCAATTCACTAAATACGGCTTTCAATCTCATCATTTTCATGACGTCTGTGGAAAATCTTGAGATTACAACTGAAAAATGGTGAACACACGAAGAGCCGCATCCGACAGAAAAGATAACTGGAGGTCTGCATCTCCGCCTCCTCTTTTGCCCTAGCAAAGCTCACACGTTCTAGGCCCCAACGCCCCCCAAGAGCAAGTTCGAACATTGACTATGCCCCAGTTGATACAGTTGATAAGCGAGCAAATCTCTGCTTAGATTCTGCTCAACTTTTCACCTCACTAAACAGGCACACCATCGTGCGAGCCCCAGTTGGCAGTGCCATTCTGCAATAACCTCTACCAAAAAAAAGATCCCCCAGGGATAGTCACGGTCACCAAGAATCTAAGAGGCCACCGAGTAGACAGAAAGCCAGTCCCAAACGCCCCCAAGAAGAGAGAGGGCAATTGGAGCTAAGAGAGAAAATTGCTGACTTTGTTGACCACCATGTTCGACTTAATCGAGTCCCGTAGCGCAATAGGGTCAAATGCTCCAGATGCGACTACCACAAAGAAATGGAAGAATCCACAGATCTCATGGCTCGACCTATTCAAGCCTAACAACATGATAGGGCTAAGAGCGCGAGGCTTTGTTTTGATCAAAATGCCACCCAAGATGATTGAGAGGAGTGGGAAGAAGTCTCCCATCAAGTTCAACAATTAAACAGATGCCTCAACGAGATCTTGAGGAGAAATACTGAAAGAGTGCCCAATCCTGAGGGCCTCTATAGGTCTCATCAAGAGAGAGGCTCCCCATTCATCTAAGAGATTATCGATAAATGCATTACTATCGACACAAAAGTCTCAATTGAATTGCCCAGATATGATGGCTCAACAGACCCCAATGAACATTTGATGCAATTCAAGCATATGATGCAATTGCAGGAGCATAATGAGTACATCCATGCCAAGATGCTGGTGACCACTTTTCAGGGCATTGCGCTCGACTAGTTTGTGAAGTTGGAGCCCTCATTGATATATTCCTATGATCTGCTTTGTGATAAATTTTTGCACCAGTTCGCCAGTCGGAGCAAGGCAAAACTCCCCCACACCCACCTCGATACTGTCAAGCAAAATGAGGGGGAGTCCCTCTCCGTAACTTCTTCACGAGATTCAACATGGAGGTTCTCAAAATAAATAAGGATCAAGTTCCTAATCAATGTGTTGTTCGTAGGGCTCAAACATAAGAAATGCGCTAATGCATTGTGCATAAACGCCCGAGGTCGATGGAGGAGTTGCTCAACCTGTCGAAAAGGTACATGCCCAGGAGAAGATGAACAAGCTCAAATTCGAATCCTCTGAGGTTGACAAGAGAAAAAAGGAGAGAGATGATTAGAAATACAAAGAAAGAGATCAATCTCCAATAAAATACTTCCACAACTACACCTCCATTGAATATTCTAAGGAGAGAGGTCCTATTTGCCAATCAACATAACAATCTCCTCAAAAATTGAGTAAGCTGACGAAGAATGAAGCGATAAAAAAATCAAAGAAGTACTGCCACTTCCACAAATAGAAAGGGCATGACACTAACGAATGCTTCAACCTCCAGAATGAGATTGCGAGGCTCATCAAATAGGACCATCTCAAGAAATATGTAGCCATGGATGCATAAGTTGAAGGGGGCAAAACTGATCAAACTGCTTATAGAGAAAGGTTGGTTAGCCCAAGGAGAGAGGACAAAGGAAAGAAACCCACTCATAAAGATCGCCCACCCATATGAGGAGTGATTGATATGATTGCAGGAGGTCCTACTAGGGGGACTCCAAATTAGCCAGGAGGCAAACTCAAAGGAGGCTAGAGTTAGCCAAAGCCTCGCCCATCGAAATAATATTCCATTTATCAACAAGCGCAGAGCCTATTTCCTTCACTGATAGCAACTTGGCCCACCTCAAAGGAAAGAATATCGACCACAAAGCTAATTATCTTATGATAGTCTCTGTGAAGATTGCTAACATTGAAGTGTGGAAGGTCCTAGTCGATAATAACAGCTCAGCCAACATTATATTCCTCTCTACCCTCAAAAGAATGGACATGGGCTAGCTGAAGTTTGAACTTATGTGAACCCCTCTTATCGGATTTGGGGGTCAAAAATCATTCTAAATAGATCTATCAATATATTAATGTCATTCAGGGAAGTGCCCCAAAAAAGGACTTTGATGGTTAACTGTCTAGTGCCCCATTTACTTATAATAGTATCATTGGTTGACTAGCCCTAAAATATTTTCGTGCTATTGTGTCAACCTACCATATAAAGATTAAATTTTCGACCCTAGTAGGCATAGGCGAATTATTGTGCAACATCAAGGAGGCATGGAGGTGTTACAACATTTCAGTCGAGTCAAGTGAGCAGAAAACTCGACCATAATTAAAAACTTTAGGGGACATCTTTGTAACAAAACTTAAGGAGACCCAAGCCAATAAGAAGAGAAAGTTGAAGGATACCCAGGTGGAGTCCGTTGGGGAATTTAAAACTATCGAGTTAGAATAAGGAAACCCTAACAAGACAACTCATATCAGAATAGATATGGGCCCCCACTTAGAGTACCTTATGGTTGATTTTTTAAGAAGAGACATTAATGTTTTTGCTTGGAAAAAATCCAACCTCAAGGGAATCGACCATAACGTGATCGTGCATCGCTTTAATATTAACCCCTCATACAAATTGATCGGATAAATGACGAGGACGTTCAACACCGAGAGGACTCATATCATCAAAGAGGAGGTTAGGAAACTCCTAGATGTAGGTTATATTATAGAAATTCAATATCTTTCTTGGCTTTGCAATGTTGTACTTATCCTAAAAAATGAGGGATAGTGGCGTATGTGTAACGATTTTATCAATTCAAATAAAGCATGTCCTAAAGATCCTTATCCTCTGCCTCGGATAAATTTATTAGTAGACTCTACCACTGGTTGTGAGTTGTTGAGTATGATGGATGCGTTTCAAGGCTACCATCAAATATTTATAGTTCCTGAGGATAAGGATTAAACCTCTTTTGTTGTTTCCAATAAGGTATACTATTTTTTGGTCATGCCTTTTGGATTGAACAATGCTGGAGCAACTTAATAGAGGCTAGTCAACTTCATATTTAAAAATGAAATTAGTAAGTCGATAGAGATGTATGTCGACAACATAATTGTACAGATAGAAAAGGCCTAAGGCTACTTGCTCGACCTCGATCATACTTTTACAATTTTGAGAGAATTTGGCTTAAAGTTGAATCCAAATAAGTGTACTTATGGAGCCTATGGGGGTAAATTTTTGGGCTACATGGTCAGTCAGCACGGCATTGAGGCCAATCCATAGAAGATTCAAGCCATTCTTGACATAGCTTCTCTTCGAACAGTCAGAGATGTACAGAGGCTGGTTGGGAGGATCATTTCTTTAGGCAAATTCATCACAAGATTAGCAGACAAAAGCTTGCCTTTCTTTAAAATTCTCAGAAAAGCTAAGAAGTTGGGTTTCTAGTGGAGTGAACAATGTGATCAGGCGCTGGTCGAGTTGAAGTAGTACTTATCCTCACTCCTCATGCTTGCAAAACCTGAATTGGGGAAGGTACTTCAGATATACTTGGCGGTCTCCAAAGTATCGATTAGTCTATTATTGCAATAAGTCACTCCAAAGATTAGAGCATAATTACTTGGAGATCGAGAAATTTACCTTAGCACTGGTCACCGTGACTCCAGAGCTGCGTCCATACTTCCAATCTCATGCCATTATAATGCTAACCAACTAACCACTGAAATAAGTGTTGTTGAAGCTTGACACATCCAAAAGGCTGACCAAATGGGCCATCAAACTGGGAGAATTCAACATTACCTTCCAATCGAGAACAGTCATCAAAGTACAAGTTCTAGCTGATTTCATCACCAAGCGAGTGGACCTACCAGAGAAGAATTGCAAAACCCCTCTTGTTTGGACTTTGCACGTTGATAGATTGTCAATTAAATTTGGAGGGAAGTACGTGTAGCTCTCCATTCCCCAATAGCGAAAGAGTATGATTTTGTAATCAAATTTGACTATGCAGTCACTAATAATAAGGTAAAATATGAGGCCCTCCTTGTTGGAATGAGGATGACACTTGATCAAAGTGTCGAGCACCTAGTTGCGATTATAGACTCACAGTTGGTGGCCAAATAGGTTGATGGAGATTTTGAAGCCAAGGACTTTACAATGAGCTAGTACTTGGCGGAGGTTAGATGGTTGCAGCAGTCATTTAAAAGGTTCACCCTTAATTAGGTACCTCAATCTGAGAATGAGCGGGTGAATGCCCTATCAAAATTTGCAAGCTCGACCAAAGGCATGAGAGATAGAAAAATAACATTTTTTATTGTCAGTAGGCTATCGATCGGACCATTTAAGGATAATCTAGTAGCAAGCATTGAGGAGTTCTTCTTAGCAAGACCCAATTAAATTCTACTTGAGCCATGGCACAGTCCCCAAAGATAAGAATGAAGGTCAATGCCTTTGAGGACAAGCTGCCAAGTTTGCGCTCAACGAACACGGCTAGTTGTATAAGAGGTCGATCTCCAGACCCCTCCTGAGGTGCCTGGATCTCGACCAGGCTCTCAAAGTATTATAGGATATCCACACAAGCATGTGTGGCAACCACTTTGGAGGAAGATCCCTTGCCCACAAGATAACTAGGTACAGATGCTTTTGGCCAACATTATTAAAGGACTCATTGGATTTTGCTTGGAAATATACATCATGCCAAGTCTATTCAAACCTATCGCACCAATCCACCATGCCCATGGTTAATGTCTAAATTTCTTGGCCGTTTGACCAGTGAGGGATCAACATTTTGGGCTTGCTGCCAGAGTTGATTGATCATCAAAAATTCATAATCATGGCGATCGAATATTTTACCGAATAGGTCAAGATGGAGGGTCTTCTAAAGATAACAGACGTAGCCATCAAGAGTTTCATCTGAAAAAATATCATCTACTATTTTGGCCTACTTAAGGTCCTTATTTTAAATAATGGGACACAGTTCTAGAGCCAGAGTACTAAAGGCTGTTGTAAAGCCTTGGGGATCACTCAACACTTTACTTTAGTAGGCAATTCCCAATTGAATGGCCAAACAGAGGTAACAAACAAAACAATCCTCGACCATTTGAAGGCTAGGATTCAGAATACTAGCTCGAGCTGGCAGATGACCTCCTAGGAGTGCTATGGGCATACAAGATAACTCCCTGAACAGCCATAAATCATAGCCTTTACAGTTTGGTCTACAGGTTTGAGGCAGTCCTTCCCTCTGAGCTTATTCAACACATGGCTCGAGTTATACACTTCCACCCACTCAAAAATATATTAGAAATAAAGCTCAACCTGGAGACTATCGATGAGCGCAGGTAGGAAACATACAACACCATGCAACGCTATAGGTTGAGGATGGCTGAGAACTATAACAAAAAGGTCAAGCCATGCCGTTTTAAAGTTGGAAACCTCATTCTCAAAAAGGTGGAAGTCTCCAAGAATGTTAGCAAGCTTGACCCAAATGGGAAGGACCTTATAACATTGTAAAAGTGTTAAAGTATAACGCCTACAAACTTGCTAATATGAATGGGGATGAACTCCCTCACCCATGGAACGCCATCAACTTGAGAAAATTCTACATCTGAAATTATATTATAATTGTCCTTATATTCTTTGATATGAATAAAGTTCCAGCAATACAACTACCTTTTGCAAGCATTACGATAACCATATCTAGCATACACTATCCTAAGTCAACCCTGTAGTCGATGAATAAGTGGCCTTTCGCTGCCACTCAAGTTCAAAGTCATAGATAAGCAGCTTCATACTGCTACCCAAGATTGAAGTTGACCCCGTAATCGACAAATAAGCAGCTTCATACTGTTACCCAAGATTAAAGTCAACACTATAGTTGATGAATAAATAGCTTCATGCTACCACTCAAGTCTCGAGTCGATCCTATAGTCGATAGAGAAGCAGTTGTTTACTGCCTAATCATATTTCAAATTGACCCTGCAGTTGATGCAAATACAGCTTCACGTTGCCAAACTAAAATCGACCATGCCGTCGACTCAAAATTGCTACATACTACAAACCCAAGGCTTTTCAACCTAAACTAAATAATTGACCAAGTAATCGATTAACAAGTCGATCGTAAACAGTAAAAATCAACTACACAGTTGTGACAAACAAACTGTTAAACATACTTTGGCAAATAATGCGGCTCTCAACATTAAGCAAATCGACAACAATGTTGTTAGATTTTCTTGATAATGGTCTTGATAACTGACTAGGTTGTCAACTATTCCCCATACTCACTTTATTTGATAACACAGATATGAAAAAGATCTTTCATTTATTGAAAAGTTCATTACACTGAGATCAATTTTGGCTAAACTCAGTGTGGTCACCTTTTGGACAGTTTGAGTCGGGCTTCAATTGCGTGAATATGAGTGGCACAATAGCTTGGGTGGTCGAGAAGGCCTTACAATGCCACTCATAAAGTCAGTTGAGTTTAGCACATATTAAGCCATGTCAACCTGCTCCTCTCTTAGCTGGACAGTATGGTCCTCAATGAAAGTAAATTCATTCGCCAACTCCTCCAACCTCGTATTGACCTCAGCCTTCTTCTATTGAGCTTTAGTCATAGGCTCAGTGGGCGCATTGATTATTGTGTCCTTTTCCCCAGCCCTCTCAACCCCGCCCTCTTCGAATTTAGGGTAAGGTTATAGGTTATCATTAAGAGCATGGCTTATTTTACTCTTGTCATCGAGCTAAAAAGCATAGCCTAGGCACTCAAGCTGCTTGACAGCCTTATAGAATGCATCTTGAGCATCATCAATTGACATAATTACTCTTGCATCCTAAAAAGCCAAGCTCAAGATGAACTGCTTTACCATCTCCTGTCGTATTGTAAGGAGCTACAAATAAAGGCCTTTTGTACCTCCTCGATTGCCTCCACATGACCCACCACTCAACCTGATGAGTAGCTCACTTGTAGATCTAAGTAAGTATAGTGTCCATCCAACTTTTCTCCTCGATTGCCTGAACAAGTTGCTAATCTTTAGAGTTTAGTTGCTCCTTGAGCTCGGCAACCTCTTTAGTTAGTTGGTCAACCTAGAGCTGGGAAGACTTTAGTTGCATCTTAAGGGTCTATGGATTCTCTCCACTTTATAGCTTCTCTCGATCAGCTAAGGCTAATTTCAATTGTCGAAAGAGATTGTATCCTAGTTGGCTCACCTGAAATACAAAAGTGTCAGTGTATAATATAACTATTGAAAAGCAATTTGACAAGAAATAGTCAACTTCATACTTGCCAAATTATAGTGATAAGCCAGAGCCATGAGCGCCCTAACCTGACTCAGGTTCATTAGTTTACATTGATCTAAGGAGAAGAGCTCAGTTATCATCCATTTGAGGGTGTCACTGCTCGTCATTCCCCTTTGAAGGATAGAGGTCGAATTGGTTACCTTTATTGTAGGGTCAAGCCCAAAATGGGGTAACTGCAATCAAGGAATTTAAAATAGTACTCCATCACCGCGCTTACCAAATAGGTCATAACTTGTTACCATCTTTTGCTTCATCCTATCGCCCGCGGTCCTCTTGGGTGCTGAGCCTCTATGCTTGATCATCTACCTTTTACCCCAACCCATGGAGCTACTTTGTATATACTCTTCTAGTTGAGCAGGTTGGGGCTCACGTGCCTGTTCAATTTGGGGCACATCGAGAGCGGTGGTCAATCGAGTTGAGACGATCAGCTCTACTGTAGGCTCATCGAGCAACAGTCGCTCAATGACGCTCTTCATTCCTGAGGGCCTTAGCTTAAGCTTCTGCTCGACCTTTGGCCATTATTTCTTCTCGGTCTGCCAAAAAAGACAAAATAAAGACATTAGAATCAAGCAAAAAGAAACAAAAATCATAATTAATACAATCGATGAAGATCTCTACCTAGTAAATCACCCACAAGCAAGTTGAGCTCGGCCGGTGATAGCCCAACCAACACCAAACACCTTTCTTCAGTCAAAATCAAAGCCTCCATATGCCCAAATTTGACCAAGTCCTATATGAAGGTGTTGGGCTAACTAGGTGTCAGGTTTCGCAGCATTTCCATATGCCCCCTCCATCAGCCCCTTGGAATGTTAAAATCCCCTAGTCCCCGAACATAGAAAAGTATTTTTTTCACTTTTGGCCATAAAAGGAAGAAAGGGCTACTAGTAACTTTCAACGCAGGTGTGCCGTTAGGTAATCAAAGCCAAACTCTTTTGTGCTACCCAAATTCTAGGACATTGGTAAATGAAATAGTTTGGAAAAATTAGCAAAGGATGTTGGCTAGTTGAACAAGTGCATCAACACAGCAAAGCTATATATGGTGGCAAAATAGTTTGGAAGAAGTTGGGTTATGTAGAGCTTAAGGCCCACTAAGGAGTCGACTATTACTTGGGCCAAAAGAAATCTAAGGCCATACCTCAACCCCTCTTTGAACATTGTTAGACATTTTCTAGGAGGTCGATGCATTCTACCCCAAGCCCTAGCATTGAAAGCTCATATTGCATCTTCTTAATTCGCACTAGGTTAGTTGAGGATATCTTGGAGACTATTTCGGTATAGTGGTCTGGTGTGAATAGTCAATTACGTGATGCAGACGCCTCACTTGGGCCAACCTCGTCCCCAGACGTAGCCCTCTTAGTGGTCAAGCTACTTGAGCTCGAGCTATCGCTCGACAAACTATCAAAACTATTCTCACGAGTTGTTTCAAATGTACTTTCAACCCCAGTTTCCCCCTAAAACACTACACCCTCGGACTTAGTATTTTTGCTATCAAAGGCACTAGATATCTTCGCACAGAAAAATGAAAGAAAAGATCAAACGGACATAAGAACTTACAAAAGATATCCTGAGAACTCTAAGCACATGAAAGATTTAGAGAGCTTGGAAAGTAAGAACTCAACTAGAGATAATTTCAGTAAAAGTGTAAATAGATGTATCTACCCCTCATTTTTATAGGTATTTAGATACGAGAACCCAAGCAGCAGTAATAATTTTACTGCCGCCCTTTGGCTCTTCGTATTCTATGTTGTAACTGGTGCATTAAATGCACAAAAATTGTCAAAAATCTTGGTCAAGAATTCAAAAACCCTAATTGAGAATTCAAAAACCTTGGTCGAGAGGACAAAACCCTAGTCAAATGTGCATAACTGCCACAAAACCATCACAACCACCTAATCATCATTCAGTTATCTATTCCTGCTCTTGCTCATCGATAAGCTTGATTAGGATTGTGAGTGAGGGCAACTCATGATATGAAATAGCCCAACAAGCCTAGTTCAACAAGGTTTTAACCTTAAAGAAAGCCCTCAGGCCCACTTAACATGCACAGCCCAACATCATTCTTGGAGCCAGCTGGGCCAAAATTACTCGACGATAGTTATCTAGTCAAGCAAATAGCCCTTGACCACACTTAATGAGAGGTTTCAAACTACTTCATCCATGCAACCATCCCATTAGTTGACTTGCTTATCTATTCAATGGTTATCGACCAAAGTGCTCACTTTGGCGTTAATTCATATCCTTGCCACATTTAATGTTCTGACAAGCAGCATGTCTCTGCATTAATGGTGCATGCCAGTTGGTACAACCTCTGTCACCAACTCCGCCACCAACTTTGATAGAGAAGTGCCTGCCCAGAGTACTATTCATCCTAAAAATCAGGAGACGATGCCACCTAAAATAGTACATAGATTGGAAATGACCAATAACACCCAAGTAAAGATAAGAACCTCTATACTTGATAAAGGCATATTAGACATATAATTCACTAGGAGAAGGCTATAAATACCTCTCTGCCAGTCAGTCTCCAGGTAATACCAAATACACCATACGCTCCTAATCTTATATTCAATTATCTTCTTTCGATCAGAACTAACTTAAGTGTCGAAGTGTCTTCGTCGAAGGTACTGCGGTTAGTTTGACATTTACTGTTGTTGTAGATCTTAGACCTTGAGAAATATAGCTATTGGATCATTCGACCTCCTTGTTCGAATTAGCCCAAACACAACCCAATTCACTAAATACGATTTTCAACTTCATCACTTTGATGTTAATTTCTTTTATTGTTATTTCAATTACAGGTCTCTTGATTTATCTAAACAAAAGAATTGTATACACTTCATATTTGAGTGATGTACCTCAAATAATATAATGTTATGAAATATTTAAAAATATTATAATTTTATTAAGTTTTTGAAATATTGCAATTTTCTTATCAAATGAATGAAGAAATATTATAGATTTTTTGTTATAGGATATTTATTAAATTTATTAGCACTTGATTTATCCATTTCTAATTATGTACACATGAGAAGATTTTTTTTTTTTGTAATTTATAATTATTTTAATAATATTAACTATCAAAAATTGAATTGATACATAAAGTAATGAAATTATCTTATAAAGAAGATGTAGCACCTCCTCTTAGGATGGCACCTAAGTTGAGGTGCTATCAATTCAATCTTAATATTTTGCCCAAAGCAAGCATTAGGCCCATAAAATTTGTCTTCAAATCCTTCAAGAAATGCACAACACTTTAACTTAACATGCTCAAAGAAAAATATCCAAATATATAACATTAGCAAAATATATACAAGCTTAGGCCTTCATGATTATTCTTGACCTATCACAATTTCTCAAAATTAACTTGACATACATGGAAACCTATATACACTATTAAGAGTCTAGTAAATTCCAAATTATATTCAAGCTTGAGGACCTCATTCACCATCTTTACCTGTTTGAGAGAAATCAAAATAATATGGGAGGGTAAGTCCTAAGGACTTTGTGAGGAAAAAGAGTATAATAAGATTTAAAATGAAAGTTAATGAGTTACAACTATCAATGAACAATTTGATAGCAACAAGAAAGTTAGCATGAATCAACAATGTACATAATACAAATGTAATCAAAGTTGATATTATTCCTAAATCAAATCATAATTGTGAGTACTAGGCTTCGGTATTATATAAATATGAATTTCCTTATTACTTCAGTGCTCAAGCACTCAGCTCGGCATGTAACAACTTGTTGTATGGCATGGTCGATCGTATGCTGAATCTCACCACTCACAATTTGCTACCTCCAGCTATCTATAAATCAAGATCATAAGTGGGTATTAGCTAAAAGATCTATCACTGTTAGTCCATTCTACCCCATTATTTTTTCGGACCTAGCCCCAGCCTAAATCTCCCCCCCATGGCATCCCTTCGTGTGATATCTGGCCTGTGGTGTCCCATGGGTTAGTATAATATAGTTTCAATAAATATAAGTTTCACCTTTAAACATTCTGTATGATTATGAAAAGTACACAATTGAAACAATAATGTATATTGGCTGATATGGCCGTTTAGGTTTCACAAAGTAAGGTATCAATGTAAACATAACAAAATAATAGATCATCAATATTTCTTTAACAAATAATAAACTTGTAAGAAGCTAGCAAGTTATATGGGGACAACCGATAAGGCTATAGGGTACAAGGGATAGAAAATGACAAATGTAATAAGGGTTTTAGATATGGAATAGAAGCAAGCGATGTATACAAACAAATATGAGAATTTACAAAACATACCCTCACAGGGGTTTAAAACAACACATATGACAAATAATCACTGAGATTTCAAACAATGTGCGGATTTTGAGAAATAAGGTACAATCAGCACAGAAATAGAAACCTTTACTGAGGTGTTTATATCAAGTAACAGATAACGATCAAAATTTCAAACAATTCTCATATTTCAATCAAAATAGAGTACGACTCAATAACAAAAAACCCACACCGGGGCTTATCATGAATAATGGATAGTTAGAAAAGGTGCCAAATTGGTAGACCCTCACTTCTAAAGCCTTAAAGGGTAGCCACAATCAATAGCTTACTGGTCCATTAGACCTACTTTTTCTTCACATAGCCAAACAAGTATGTTTATAGTCAAAATTCATATTCAACTCCAATAATCTCAATTAAGCCATTAATGACCTATAGTTACTAATTGGCTAACTAATATCACAGTTTTAAGCTTAATTGATACTATTGGCCAAAATAAATCCTAATTTTCCTATCAATCCCAATAATAGAATATAAGTAGTCCTCAGTTACATATTTAACTTTATCTCGACATCTTCAATTAAGAAACTATCCAGATAGCTAAATTGTCCTGGTTATTTCCACTTAGGTTTCAATTTCTAAATTTAGACTTTTCTTACTCAAATAACACAATAAATTCCCAAAATCATAATTTGATACAATTCTGGGTCTAAGAATCCAATCATCATCTTTTCATGTAACATGCTTGTTGCTTGATATCGCTTAGGATTGTTCATTCAATATACAAGATTTGTTAATGAATTAAAATGGTACATAAATCCTAAATTTAATATCAATCTTTACCCCAAAATGTAATATCGAGACCCTAAAACAACTAACCAAATGTACCACCACGACCACCATGATGAGAGCTAGTTTTTGTCTGGGAGCCACTACTGCATTACCACGATTGAAAAATGCTAAAACCACCACCATTTGTTGCATCTCGTCCTCTTGAGTCCAACAGTCGAATTGGTTTTCAATTTTGAGGCCAAAATGGTCATCAACCATGGCTAGAAACTTCAACACCACCTTTCTGCCATAACTCTAGTTTCCATCGCCATCACTACTGTTCCTTTATGCAAATGCAAGATCACCAACTTACTCCCTGAACTGAGGGCTTTCAGAAATACTGCCCAGAATGTCCCCCCCTCGGTGCCTCACAATGGATCACCTCCTTCCTGCTGCAGCTAAGTTTTTGGGTTTCAAACGGGGATGTCTCCGCCAATGGTGGGTGTGTGCATGTGGTGGCTAAGGGTTGCTAGTGGTGAGGAGAGGAAATTGTGAGGGTTGGGTGGTGGAGAAGCTCACTGGTCTAGCTGCCGGTGAGGGTGGTGAAGATAATGAAGATGGTGAGGAGGGTGACACAGGTAGGAAAAGAAAATGGAAGAGAAATGGAGTGAAAGATGAAGAAAGAATGTTTTCATAAAATTCAATGTTTTGTAATTTCTATTTAGCCCTAAGTTTTTATTAAGTTATTCAATTGAGTCCTCTAATTCATTAAAAATATGGTCTTGACCAAATTGACTTTAAGCTTTCCATGTAAACCCCAAAGTTTTCAATTTTAGTTCAATTAGGTTTTCAAAAATTTTAAATTGACCCCAATACTTTTAAAAATAATTAATAAATTAAAATTGAAAAAAATTAAAAAATATTAGTAAATAAATTATCACCAATCATAGAAATTCTAGGGGTGTTATAGAAGAGCTTTAATTTATATTAACTTATTTTTCCATTTCGAGGGTTAGATATTTGTATTTCTTTAATTTAATTATATATTTTTATCCGAAATGTTCAAAATATATCCAAGTGAAGTAGTTGATAACTAAATTATTTCAAAACAAGAATCAATTTTTCATATTTAATAAATATTTTTGTATTTATATAGATATAAGCACTTTACTTTTAGTTGAAATAATATAATATTCAAATATTAATAATAAAAAATTATTAAATAAATAAAAATATTCAATCATTTGATCAAGTAAATTATTTTTATTTTTGAATTACATAATTAATTTTTAGACAACTTAAAAATTAAATATATATAACTTTTATGTAATTTATATCAAATATACTTCAAATGTAAAATTAATATAATTAATAATTATAATTAGCACTTAATACTATAACTTGCTTAAAAATTATCTATTACTTATGAAGAAGATAGATAAATGTTTATGTAAAATATCAAATTATGACTTCTTTATTACAGAGTTAGTAGTTTGAGAAATGAATAATTATAAATGAGTTGATATGTAACTCCTCAGTTTATCAAAATCTTCAAATTTTAATTATTTTTACAAGAATAAATTTTAGATATCTAAAATATTTTTAGATAAAATTATGTAAATAGAATATAACAAATAATTTAATTTGAAGAATTTATTTCAAATATAAGAAGTTGATTTCTACAACAACTATATAAACTCTGAACTTTATTTTTATATTATTAGTTTAAATCATTTTAGTTTTTTAGTGAGACAATGGTGGAGAACTCATTTCACTTATTTGAAATAAATTCTTTTATTTGCGACATATATAGTTGATATACTTGAAAATTTTAAAAACTTGAAAAATGACCTTTTAAATAGAAAATGATATCAACATTTATATTTTCAATATATTTAGTTACACATTTTTACAATTATATCACATACATTTATTTTAATATTTTTGCTTATAATTATTCATAACAAATATTTTCACATGGATTAATGATATTAGATTAAAAAAGTTTTATTGAGAGCAAATATCTATTTAATTATTCATATATTTTTATATACTTATAAAAAAATTTATGAGAGATTGATACTTTATTTTAAGTTGAATATTGAAAAGTTACTTATTGTTTTATTCATGTACATAATATATGCTGTTTGATAATTTTAAAAATAATAAAATAACTACATATGTAAATAACAATAAATAAAATTTTAGTTATCAAGGTTATATGGGATATTAAGAGAAATTTTAGTTTATATAAAACGCATATTACAAACTACTTATTGAATTAGTTATCAAATAATAGCCTAATGTAATTTATTTTAATAGATAAAGTATGAAGAGGTTATCTATTTATTCTAACAAAAAATATTTAATATTTCAAATCTAAAATATCATGAAAATTGTAACTGTAACTTCGACATTATTAAGAAATATACAAAAAAGTTTTATATTTAAAAAAAATTATTTGCTTATTTATCACATCAAAATATGCATGTAAAAATATATATAACTAATTTAAAAATGTATTTAGTAAAATATTCAGCTCTATTTTTATTTTTTGAATTATTTTTCATTTATTTTTTTAAATTTTATCATTTAAATTTTTTTTTGTATATTTTATAAACTTAGAGTTAGCAATTCTTGATATTTTACATGTTATTTAAGTACAAATTATCTTCAAATATAATGTCTTTCATTGAAATATTCACATTATTTTATTTAATTAGTAATACATTTTCTTCCTTTAAATACTAAAAATAATTATAATTTATTTTTTTAATCACATGAACTAAAATTAATATTATTGTAAAATAAATTATTTCAATACAAAAATTATTTTCAATGCATCACACTGAACGCATGTTAATATATATATATATATATATATATGAGGGAGAGAAAGTGAGAGAGTGATAAATGAATAAATGAAGTGAAAGGTTGAATAGAAAATGAAGGGTAGGTGCATAAGTTATAAGGCGTTGGGTTGAGTACAAAATGAAAGGGGATAGAGTGTAAGTCATGAGGTGTAGGGTGTTTTAGGTAGGTAGTTATTTAGATTAAATTGTGAGAATTGGAAAATATTTTCAGAAAATGAAGCAAAGGAAGCCTGGTAGCAGCCCTTCTGTTGTCATTTCCATGCCTTTATTATTATTTTTTTTTCATTTGGAAATGAAAATTGGAAACAAACATTTTTGTCACAATTTGTTTTAGAAAAGATATATATTTTCTTTTCAAAACTCTTTCTAAACCTACTTTATTATCCTACTATTACATCTATCAAATTCAAATTTGATTTGATATAAAATATCCACTATCATTTTCAAATTAATAAAAAATATATATGTTTTAAAAAAATAATTTTTTTAAATATAAAAAAATATAAATTAAACTACTTTTTAATCCTATAACATATTGTAATTATTATTTTCTAATATTTCATTCAAATAAATTTTGATTTCTATTTCGTAACTGACTTTTTAATTTTTAAAAATGTATGAAAATTAAAAATGCTTTCGAAATAAAACCAAACGTGATGTTCCAGCAACCATGGTTGTTTGGGATCTGATCGGATTCTCAATGATTTTGTTTTTAATTCTATGGCGCGCGGGCGGCTGACATAGGAATTCGGAAGATCATTTTTCTTTAATATTAATAGTCATATACAAATCAATATTGTTGCATCGTGGGATTCATCCAATTAAAAATTCAAGGAGTAGGCGTCGAGGATCTCAACCAACTTACTGTCCTTTTCCCGTGTTCCTTAGTTTATGGAAATTTGTCTTCACTGTACTTTTTGCAAATATGGTAGGAGTGCCAAATACAAAATATCATCTAATCACCCATAAATTCATTCCATATTTAGATCATTTATTTTATTTTTTATTCTATCTTTTATTTTAATTTATTATATTTATGCAAAATATATATAATTTTCAATCATTTTATAAAAAAAGTATTTAATATATATACCATACTGATGCTGCAATGAGCTGAATGGTCCGGAAGTCCGGTGGATTGAGTTGA
>JACGDI010005671.1:603526-630983 GCA_014898725.1 Jacaranda copaia
AAAGAGGGCCTGTTGAGCCTGTTGGGCTATCCCATATCACATACATTTATAAAATAAACTAAAATATGAAATAAAAAAAATTAAACCACCTAACTACATTTCAAAATATAAAATTTTAAATTTATGAGTTATTGCACTGTTGGTATACGTGGGCGGAGTTTTGGCATCTACACTATTATATATAGCACAACAGCGTGGGATCCATACTAATGCAATTTTGATTCTAATAGTGAAATTTTGGCCAAATGTCAAATCCTTAAAATTTTGGGTATTTTAATTTAGTTGAAATTTTTTTATTAGTGGTTTATTTATATGATCAGCTTATCTATTATAATTAAAATACCATGCTGTGTTTATTCAAAATTTAAAAAATATTTTATAAGCAATATGGTAAGTACTCTTATCACAAAATTCTATCTTATAAATTTAATTTATCACAAGATTAATAAAAAAATATTTTATTTATTTTATATATAAATTTTATTATTCTACAATTATCCCTTTTACGTTTTATTTCTACATTATTCATAGTATAATTCTATATTTTTAATTGTTGGACTTCTTCAGTCAATTAATAGCATATAATGATGTTTCTGTTTTCTTTTTAATTAATTTAAAGTTCATTTCATAGAAATTTTTTTTAAACATATCTTTATATTATTTTTATTTTGTTTTTATTAAAATTAATTAGATAGTTTTCTAATATATTTAAATATTGTATCAATATTATTACTTTATTATTTTCTCAATATTTGTTTCAAATTAAAGTTCTTATGGCCAACTTAAAATTGCAATTTTTATATTATTTAAAAGTATTAGCATGCAATACCTTTTTATGCCAATTAATTATATTTTATATATTTATTTTTAATACTATTTTCAAATATTTTATTATGTTCACATAAGAATTTATCTTTGATATTGAACTTTTATTTTACTATTATTTTCGTTGTAGCTCTCTTGATTTATCTAGATAAAAATAAATAAATAAATAAATATATACACTTCATATTTGAATAATGTACCTCAAATAATGTGATATTATGAAATATTTAAAAATATTATATGTAACACCCCTAGAATGCATTATTTTGATATTTTATCTTAATATTATTTTCTAAGAATTTATTTAAATTTTGTATAATTTTTGAAAGTTTTATGGGTTAAAATGTAAATATTAAAAAACTTAATTGTACCATTATTTAAATTAGGAAGGGTCAATGTTTAATATTTATGAATTAATGGACCCAATGTGAGGCTTCATACAATTTGGTGGCCAAATTAAATCTAATCAAAACTTTTGGACTCAATTGTCGGCTAACCAAAATTTTTGGGGGTCAATCTACAATTAAGAGAAGATAAATTCTATAAATACCAAACTTTTAATTTAGTTCCATTTTCATTTTTTTTCATTGCCAACACCATCATGACCATCCTCTCACTGGCGACAAAGCTTAACAAATTATATGTCGTTTGGTTCCTCTCAGCTCAAGGATCTCAAATATACCAACATCTTGTAGAACTAACTTGTGTAGTGGCCGGAAATTTAGCTCAAAAGTTTCAGCCATGTAATCATGATTTAATTGACTAAAGTTTGGATTTTTATTAGTAACTGGATTGCTATGATCAATATTGAGTATCAATAGGATAATTGCTCAACATTAGGGGTTGTTATTGGTTTAATTCTAAGTGTTAGAAATCGTTAGGGTTGAACATGGATTTTAATGTAAGGTTATTCTTTTGAATAGGTGACGAAGGATTTGACCCTAAGGACCAGTAAAGTTTGACTGTGTCACTGACATGATTAAGGTAAGGATCTTAACCTCTTAGGTATTTGTGCATGCCCTATGAGGATCCACCGACCTGGTAATTCCTTGAGTAAAGCAATATTATTGTGATTGAACCCTATGTGGTTTAGTTGATCTGATACTTATCATTGCTATTGATACTAGTATCGATTGACTGCCAAACCCTTTGAGGTTCTATTACTTGATATCCAATTTGATTGTTGTTTATTATTGCTATCCTAACCTTGTGAGGTTCTATTGCTTGATATCCAATCTGATTATCATTTATTGTGGCTATTTGAACCCTGTGAGGTTCTATTGCTTAATATTCGATCTGATTATCGTTTATTATTACTATCTGAACCCTATGAGGTTCTATTGCTTGCTATTCGATCTTATTATCATTTATTGTTGTTATCCGAACTTTATGAGGTTCTCTTAACTTGATTATCGTTCATCGAACACTGCTAACTATTGAATTTATGAATCGTACTATTATCAAATTGTGTACTAAAATTGTTTTGAATCTACGATTTGTTCTGTTCTAGTACCATGAAAAACTCCGTGTCTCATACGCTACTATATTAGTTAGACTATATTGTATATTATTATTAGCCGTGTCAGCTTTCTTGATTGATATGATTGTTACCATTATGTATTAACTTAATCGAAATCGTTCTATAAAACTTATTATTCTGCCATGTAGGCATATTGACTGAATAATTGATCGAACTGAAATGCATGTGTACAGGAGAATTGTTGGAAGAGTGCCTTGCCAAGCAGTTATGCTTGAGCTACTGTTAATGTCAAGCTATTATGCTTGAGCTACTGTTATTGCTAAGCTGTCATGTTCGAGCTACTTAATTGATTGTTACTATACTAAATTGAACTATTATTTTACTGTTATCGAGGCATAATAATGTTCTAATGTGCATGATATATTTGATTTATTGACTTGCATATGTGATTGGGTTTGCTATCCTTGTACATGTATTATGCTCTTGGAGCAATAAGACTAGAGTGGTATTTAGTCCAGGTCGGACTGATGTTCCAAGCCAACACGCTGACAGAAGAAAAAACCTCCCGTAGTAAAATGATTGAGTTGGTCAACATCAATGCCTCCGGACTGTGATTGGTTGAGATGCCCTTAAACCTCCCAGCAGGACTGGTTGAGTCAGTCGATGTCGATACCTCTCAGTGTAAATCGATTAAGATGAATAGGCCGTTGAGCAAATGGTCTCAGCTTTCAACCTAGCATTTGCTAGTAATTTGATTTACTTTATTATTTTCTTTTAGTATTGACTTGTTGTTCTCATGCTACACTGTTATTGAATGTTATTTGTGAATTCTTGATTTCTGATTGGTCATGCATTACTTTACTTTATCTTCACTTATTCCTTATGATTCACCCTCCCATGTATTTCTTAAATGTTCTTTGACATGTATGAATAAGTGAAGCATGAGAGCTGCTGACTTGCCTAGAAGAACTATTTTATGATAGGTATTTGGATTTCATCTGATCAAGATTTTAGAGATTGAGACTATGGATAGGATTGAACTCAACTAAAAGACTTTGGAATGAGAAAATATGTCATACTCCTTTTAGAGTAGACTTGAAGTTTGAAATTATATTGTTTCTGCACTCTGAAATGATCTTTTGGTTCAGTTCTAAGTTGCTAACACTTGAGTTGCTAAATGTTGGGATGCTATGTAGCTTTATGAATAAAAAATTAAATTTTGGAGGTGCATTTTGGATTTAATTATTTGTGGAATAGATTGGAGTAGCACCTCAATCGAAGCAAGTACCTCCCAAATGGGGCGTTACATAATAATTTTATTAAGTTGTTGAAATTATTTCAATTTTCTTATCAAATGAACGAAGAAATACTATATATGTTTCTATAAAAAATATTCATAAAAGTTATTAGCACTTGATTTACCCATTTCTAATTATGTGCATATAAGAAATAATTTTTTTTTCATGTTTTCTACACAATATTAGGTGCTTTGATAAGTTTATTTTGATTGTTTGAATCTTTGCTTATTTATAATATTTTTTATAAGAAAATTATTTTATTTCTCTTCAATAAATTAATAAATTATTTTTAAAAAATTATGTATATACAGCTAAAAATCAAAATTTCATTGTTAAGTAAATCCTTTTACACAATTGATATATTTCATATTCAGTAATTTATACTCATTTTGATAATATTAACTATAAAAACTTAAATGAATATATGAGGTAATGAAATTATGTAATAAATTTGAGCTTTGATAAATATTAACTTATTTTTTATTGAAAAAGTGAGATTTTTTTATTTTAATTTAATTATACATTTTTATCAAAAAAAGCTTAAAATCTGTCCCAAAAAAGTAGTTGATAACTAAGTTATTTCAAAACGACAATCAATTATTCATATTTAATATTTTTTTTGTATTTATATAGATACAATCACATTATTTTTAGTCAAAGTAATACAACATTCAATTATTTTTAATAAAAATTAATAAATTAATAAAAATATTCGATCATTGATCAAATAAGTTATTTTTATTTATTAATTAAATAATTATTTTCTAGACAACTTCAAAAGTAAAATTAAAATACTTAACAATCATAACTATCTCTTAACATTATGACTTATTTAAAAAAATTTACAACTTATTTGTTGCTTATGAAAGAGATAAACAAATATTTATATAAAATGTCATATTGTCACTTCTTTATTAAAGAGTTAGAAGTTTGAGAAATTAATAGTTATAAATTAATTTATATGCAAGTCCTCAATTTATCAAAGTTTTTATAATTCAATTACTTTTACAATAATATTTTTAGATAAAATTGCATAAATAGAATATAACAAATAATTTCATTGAAGATTTTGTTTCAAATATAAATAGTTACTTCTTACAACAACTATAAACTCTTAACTTTATTTTTATATTATTAAATTTAAATCACTATAGTTTTTTAATTAGCAATATAAAAATGAAGAACTCATTTTCAATTATTTGAAATAAATTCTTTTTATATGCAATGCAATATAATTCATAGTTGAAAATTTTCAAAAGTTTGATAAATGACCACTTAAATAGCAAGTGATATCAATTTTTATATTTTTAATATATTTAGTTATACTATTTTATAATTATATCATGTGTATTTATTTTTACATGTTTTCTTATAATAATAATTCATAAAAATATTTTTACATGGATTGACTATATGAGATTGGAAAAAATTGATGGAAAATAAGTATCTATTTAATTATTTGTAATTTTTATATTCTAATTATAAAAAAAACTTATGAGATATTGATATTTTTTATTTTAAACTGAATATTAAAAATTTACTTATTATTTTATCATGTACATAATATATGTGAGTTGATAATTTCAAAAATAATAATTAAAATAATTACATATATAAACAAAAATAAATAAATTTTACTTATCAAAGTTATATGGAATATTAAGAGATATTTTAGCTTATAAGAATTGTATGTTACAAACTACTTATTGAATTAGTTATCAAATAATTAATAACCTAATGTAAGCTATTTTCACAGATAAAACACAAAGATATTATATATTTACTCTAGCAATAAATATTTAACATTTAAAATTCTCAAATGTCTTGAAAATTATAATTATAACTCCACATTATTAAGAAATCATAAAAAAAGCTTTGTATTATAAAAAAATTATTTGGATATTTATCATATCAAAATATGTATGTCTAAATATATATATATATATATATATAATTTAAAAAAGGTATTCAGTAAAATATTTTGTGCCATTTTTATTTTCTTAATTCTTTTACTTATTTTTTAAAATTTATGATTTTATAAATTTTTGTAGAATCTATAAATTCAAAGTAAGCAATTCTTGATATTCTAAAACTTATTTAAGTATAAATTATCTTCAAACATAATATTTTTCATTGAAATATTCATATTATTTTTTTAAATAGTAATAAATTTTCCCACATTAAATATTAAAAATAATTACAATTGATATTTTAATAATATAAAGTAAAATAAATATAAATAAATTATTCAATCATATAATCATTTTCGATGCATTGCTCGTACTAATTATAAAAAATATATATCTTAACTAACGAGAGGAGTTGAATTATGGCATAGTCTTAAATCATCCTATTAGGGAGAAAATTTAATATATTAAAAGGCCTCTCATTAGAGATGTTTCTGCCCATCGGGAATTTGGGTACATAGCTGTGCTATTATTTTTCACAAACATCATTTGATGCCCAAATTTATTGTCGAATAGAAAACTTAATTCTGTAGGTATTCTATCATGAAAAATTTTACACTCATTTAAATGTGTCCCAACGTGTAATCGAGGAAAATAATTTATAAAATATCCTAAAATCCATGAAATCTCTTACGTAAAATAAAATTGGTCTATGTGTTGCATATTTACAATGGAATGTGGATAAGAATTCGTAGTTGCGATTGCATTACTTTGCTCTCATATATTTAGATCTTTCTAATAACTCACTCAAGCAACTGAATTTCACGTGACAACACTTAGTAAATAACGTAAAATGTGGCGGGCTAAAATATATACAAATATGTATATAAATTCGATGCCAAATATGCCCTGAGTCTGACTCATAAGTGGATTGTATCACCGTGTCCGCCAAGTTGGCTATTCTCTATCCAACACATCTAAAGAAATCTAAACATTCAAGCCTCTGTAATTAGTTTCTACCTCGATCGTCTAACATTACATTCCGTCACTGGATTTTAATTAATTTTTAAAAATTTTAAATAGTAATTGACATTTTATACATTATTCTTTTCATAATCGAAATAAATTAGGGTTAGTATACCTACGTCTTTCAACGCATCAAGATTATCATATCCTCCTTTTTGATTTTTAGAATTACAAAAACCCACTCTACGAAACTACGCCTACCGTCAAGGTTTCAAGGTTTTGGACGAAAATGATGATAACAACGAAAGAGAACATATAAACTTTTTATTTTACTTTCAGCCTAATAATTGTTATAACTTACGAGCTAAAATACCACCATTATATTCAAAAGCATATCTATGATTAGACTTTTAAAGGAATCTCACCAAGCAAAAACCTACTAGCATGGGTCATTACAGCGGTTGCTTGGAAACTCTCACTAAGAATTAGCAAGAGATATAACTGCGATGATTTGAGAAACCCCCAGTGAGGGTTAAAGTTAAAAACCTCCATAGCATTTAAATTTAACACCCGTTAAATTTAATTTTTTTTAGTGATTCAATGTGGATAAAAGAATAGTACGCATCAAAATAAACCGAAGCCATAATGAGATATCTATCATATGATTGTAGCCATTCAACCAAAAAATAGTCATTTGTGTAAGTTTTTGATGATTTTTAAATATAGGGCGGACTAACAATTGTTATTGCATTTGTCATATGAAAATGGCTTAGGCAAGTACCTCTTCTACTCCTATAGATTCGAAATACAGGAAAGAAAGATATTTTAAAAAGAATATGATTGAGATAATTTTCATGATGAAAACAAACCTTGAGAGGTTGTTCTAGTGATGCTCCAACCATAGATTCTTCAATTAATGTACACCTTGTACAAATGAAGGTGATTAAATACAATATCTGTGAAAGTGAATGAACAAGCAATTACCAAGGGAGGGTCTAAATGAAAAACTAATATGTTGAGCTAGTGCACAAGTCAGGATTAAATTTAAAAATGCTAGCTGATATGTTCATTAAAATTCTAAGGGTAAAAAAGTAAACTAAATAAAAGGATACAACTAAATAAATAATAAATAAAGTAAAATATTAGTGACTCAATTAAGTAAGCCCACAGGAAGTGCATTAAGATCCAAGTGGGCTGAGGCTTGCCAAGTATTTTATTACTGTACATACGAACTTTCAAAGTCAAAAGGAGGACAAAAAAATTTGGAGCTTTGACTTTAAGTAAATGGGTTCTAGAGCGCGAACTCTCTAAAAGTCACTAAGTTTCGAAAAGGATCCTTATTTCATTTTCAAGTACCATCATTTTGGCATTGTCTGCAAAAACTCCCATCTGAGAAGAAGGTTAACTTTGAGAATGATTAAGATGAGGTTTAGAGCTCAAGATTCTAATACCTCAATGGTACTTTGAGATGAGAAAAAGAGGAGCAGTTGATTGAAGAGACCCTTATTGTTGACAACTAATTAGGTGTTGATATATTCTCGACGTCGTATGCTCGACCCGAGCCCTTTACCTACCTATAGGAGAATGAAAATTGCAAGATCCATTGGCCACAGGCATCAGAGAACTCTCAAAGCGGATACACAATTGCTAAAATAGAAAAGTTGATAAAGTGAATTTAGAGGCAAGGAAGAGCTTAAGATTATAGAGATTGTCCCAAGCGACCACTTGAAGGCTATTAAGCTCGGAGCTCTTCTAGACCTAGTTTCTTGAGGGAGAATTGTGATGTCTTTGCATAGATTGTGATGGACTTATGAGAGATCTTTCTTGACATGATCATGCATCAACTTAAAGTAGGCCCAGTTAAATAACTAGTAAAGTATAAGAGAAGAAACTTTAGAGCGGAGCAAAATTAAAATCAAGTAAGAGGTGGATAAGCTATTAGAAGTAAATTACATTCCATTAGTCCAATATACTGAGTGGTTGGCAAATGTGGTGTTGGTGCCCAAGCCAACAGAAAATAGAGAATGTATATTGACTTTACTAATCTAAATAAAGCATGCCTTACGGATCTATTTTTTGCTCCCCTAAGATGGACATGCTAGTAGATTCCATAGGGAAATACAAGATAAAGAGCTTCTTAGATGCCTACCATAGGGGTACAACTACATCAGTCAGCCCAGAGGATCAGAATAAAATGAGCTTCAAACAACTCACAAGATGTACTGCTATAATGTTATACCTTTAAGGCTTAAGAACATAGGCACCACCTACTAAAGATTAGTAAATCATATGTTCAAAAATATGATTAGGAGAAATGTGAAGATGGACTTAGATGACATGCTGATTAAGAGTCATGAGTAGAAAGACCACTTTTACGATTTAGGAAAATAGTTTACCATCATGAGGAAGTTCAATTTACAACTAAACGCGGTGAAATGCACCTTTAATGTACAAGGAGAAAAAGACCTAGTATATATGGTGTCACAGTGTGGGATTGAGGCCAGCTTCAATGAGATAAAAGTGATACTCCAAATACCACCTCTACATAACATCAAAGAGATGCAAATGCTAGTTTAACAACTAGCTACTTTGAAATTGCTTCATTTCCCAGTTTGCAGATAAGGGACTACTTTTCTTCAAGATCTTAAGAGTAGCCAAGGCCTTCAAGTGGTTTAAAAAATGTGACAAAGCCTTCAAGTAATTGAAGGCGTACTTCATGTTACTCTTATTGCTGAGGAAGTTAAAGATAAAAGTACTATTATACTTATACCTAACTACTACTGAGATTGCGATAAGTGTTAGCCTGGAGTAAGAGCAAGAAAGGGAACTCAACCAATGTACTATATCACTCATCTCCTACAAAGTTCGAAGGTGAGATACTCCCCCATTAAAAAGTTGGCCCATGTTGTCATGATCGTTTCCCAGAAGGTTCGCCCTATTCCTAGCTCACTAGATTGTAGTACTCACCAACTACCCATTGAAAAGAATACTAAGCAATTCAAAGGCTTTTGGAAGGTTGGTCAAAGAGGCCTTGGAACTAAGTGAATGAAGAATAGAATATCACTCTCGACTAGCTACCAAAGCACAAGTCCTAGTCGATTTCATAGTTGAAAGTATAAGAGATGACATCAAAAGTTCTCTTTCTACTTGCACCTTTTACATGGATAGTCCTCCACCAATTCCAATAATAATGTGGGAATAGTCTTCAAAGTCCCTAAGGAGACAACTCTAGTGTTTAGAATTCTTAGCCTCCAACAAAGAAACGAATATAAAGTATTGATCATAGGAATAGAGTTAGCTTTTGTTTTTTAAGCACAGTGTCTATAAGCCAATAGTAATTCCCAAGTGGTAGTAAACCAAGTTGTAGGGGATCACGAAGCCAAGGAGGACAACATGATAAAATACTTAATTCGAGTGAAAGCGATCAGTAAGATGTTTGAAAGCATCACTCTTACATAAATTTTGTGAAAAGAAAATTCAATTGCAAATCGATTGGCTAAGGGCCCATTTGGTTTTATTTTCATTTCCAACATTTTCAAAATGTTGGAAAGTAGTTAATGAAAATGAGTTAAAAATGAGTTTGTATTTGGATAAATTATTGAACAAATAATGATTATGTTGGTTTTAGTAGGTTGCAGGTGGAAAAAGATAGAAATAATGGAATAGAGAAAGAAGATATATAAGGTATTGGGAAAAGATATATAGGTTGTTGGGGAATATATTTTGAAAATGACTATGAAAATGATATTGGGTGAAAATGTGCAAAAAGTGATATGTTTTATTTTTGGAATAGTAGAAAATATGAAAATGAGCTTTGAAAAGGAAACCAAATGGGTCTTAAGATAGCTAACATGCTAATGGTAGTGAAAAGTTGGCAGATTACCTTTCTGGCCTTGGATGCTCTAAATTAAGAATCCTTAAAGGTGTAACCTATTCGTTCCTCGAAGTAATAACATTATGATAACACTACAACATAGATTACCCCCATTATAAAATAGCTGCGAGACGGTGACCTTCTTAATGATCTAAAAGAGGCCCAACATGTCAAGATAAAAGCAATGGGGTTCATATTACTCAATGAAGGTCTCTATAAATGTGGTTTCACCATATCTTACCTAAAGAGTTTATCTCCAAGAAGGGCAAAATATGTGAAAGAGGATAAACATAAAGGTCTTTATGTAAATCATTTGGGAGCAAGTTCTCTAGTGGCTAAAACATTCAAACAAGGGTACTTCTACCTAACTATGCTTAAAAATGCTCAAACATTAGTGAAGAGTTGCAAGTTTTACTGAAAAGATAGCATAGATCACCAACCTAGCGCACTCTTGCAACCCATGTCCCCTTGCTCAATGGGATATGGCTATTATGGGATCTTTCCCCTCAACCACCAACCAAAGGAAGTTTCTTAGAGTTGCAATAATTTATTTCTACAAATAAATGGAAGTAAAACCCTTGGCACAAAAAAATTGTGATAAGGCTCTTCCAAAGAAACATCATGTACATATCTAAAATTCCCTAAGTGCTAGTGTTAGACAATGGAACCTAGTTCATTTGGTCCAAACTTGAGGAATGGTGCCAAGAGCTCTCCATTAAGTAATGCTTCACATTCATTGCCAATTGTCACAAACAAGACCATAGTTCAACACTTAAAGATGCTTCTAAAAGATGCCAATGGAGTATAGAGAAATGAACTCTTTTCCATATTTTGGGTCTAACGAACTATTACTAGGATACCTATTGGAGAATCACCATTCAACCGAGTATATGGTGCAAAAGAACTTACCTTGGCTAAAATTGGAGAAATTAGTTCTAGTGAAAATCTATAACTTCTTTCAAAATTCAAATGAATTGAGAGCAAACCTTGACTTGCTCCTTGAATGAAGAGAAGTGACAAATGTTTGATTGGATATATATGAAGCCAGAATGGTGAAAGCATAGCTAAGAACGCCTAAGAAACTTCCAAGTTGAGGACCTAGTGATGAGGAAAGTAAGCGTTCAAGACCCCTTGGCAAACTAGACTCTCAGTGAGAAGGCCTTACAAGATAATAATGATTTCAAATCTAAGACTATATAAGCTACAAATGATGGAAGGGAAAGAAATACCCAAAACTTGAAAAGTTTGAAATTTAAGAAGGTTTTACATATGAAAAGTAGGTGATCCAAGCATATTTGTCTATGATAATTAGTCTTTCAGAATTTGTTTTTTTTTCTTTATTTAATAGTAATTTTTCATCTCCTAGTACTTAAAGTTTTCTTAAATAAAAGGATGTCCTGGATAATGAATGACATCTATTTCCTTTGTTTTTTTCATTTATGAAAATTCCCTAATTCTTCCCCTCAATTGTATTTGCTTTCTTGATAAGCAATGACTAATACAAAATTACACTATTTGCAATAAAATACAACAGGTACATATACCACAATGAACACGCATTGCGAATGCACAATATCAATTATGAAATATCCAACTCCATGAAGTGATTGTAAAGTTAGCTACATTAGCATCATTATAAGACCCCTCAAAGGGTGTAAACCAACTACATCAACACTATTATAAGGTTTCTAGAGAGTGCGTGGCGAAGGCCACTGTAAGAACCCCAAGTGGCGTGTGGCAAAAGCCCACTACAAGCCCCTTTAGGCAGCATGTGATAAATAAATCAAAGCCTATGGTGGGGCAGCACCTGTGTCAAGGCCCATGGTTAAACCCTCCATAGGGTACATGGCTCCAGCATCAAAGCCTAAAGTAAAACACCCAAGAGGTACATGGCACAAGCATCGAAGCCTATAAAAATACCCCTACCGGGCATGCCCCTACCGGGCATGCACCAAGCAAAGTAATAAAATAAACTTGTACTCGGGAAACATTGTGAGCAATTTTCTTAGTTCATTGAGAATAAGAGAATAACTCCAATTTTTCTTGATCATACTTATTTACTACCCTCCATATACGATCAACACTAAAAGTGGTCTTGTCCATGTCCTAAAAGGAATCTATCTTGCAACTCCATCACAAGCCATAATGAAAAAGTCTCTTGCACTCACCAACTTGAACACAACAGGTAGCCTAGGGACAAGTCATGGATCCACAACATGTTTCCTTGTAGGACCAGAAGGTTACACCTCAAGCTCATTATTCATGGTAGGTGCATAAGTCGCCTGCACCAGTAGAGTGTGCGTTTGACTTGGCCTGTTTGAGCCCTTTAGAAGCCACTAATCGGCAGTGTCGCCCTATGATGCTACTCTGCAACATGTCTCTCGTATGTTTCTCCTTTCGCTTTCTTGCCATGAAACAAAAAAAAAAAAAAAATAAAGTCAAAATACAAATGGTGCATGAAACTTGAAGAAGCAAGTATATGTATGTAAGTAGAAATCATAGATAGAAAAACCAAATATGATAAAGACTAGCAAAGAAACATATAGGTGATACCAAAATAAAAACTAAACAATCTTGCTTCAACAAAACCTAGGCAAAGATCACAATGAATTGGACTAGGATAAACCAAATAAAGAAAACTCCTCCATGCACTAGAATGTTCCAACCCTCATGTTGAATGAAGAACGTAGAAATTTACAATTTGGTTTATTAAAAAAAATGGAAGAATGTTTCATTTGGCACTCTTCGCACCCCAAATAAAATATGATAGCTATTGGAAGATACTAGCAAGCTGAATTCACATAAACATTGTTGAAACCTGACAAAAGATGTGAAAAAGTTAGGCATAAGTAAGCTCAGACACACACCAAAAGTTCACACCAGATCTAATAAAAGAGGGCCCAAGGAAGTGAAAACCGACAAGTGAAATAATAGTTGAAGACAAATAAATACCCTTTAGGAGGTGACACCCTGTTATCTCAGGAGAAAGGAAGGATGAACTTAAAATCATCAGAAACATATATCCTACACCTCAAGATATCTAATTCCTCTAATCCAAGTAAACACTTGATTTACATTGCTTTAACCAAGTTACTATCCACAACAAAAATGCCCTCAAATTCCTCATCAAAAGAAGCCTCCTCTTTAGAATGAAAACTAGATGACGAAGATGACTCATTAGTTCCACCCTTACTATTCTACCTTTGAGACTATTCAAAATTTTCTAAGGTCTAAACTAACAACACATCCAATTGAGCATTGATACATGATTTAATACCATGGGAGGACGACCCCCATGAACACGTATCAAATTTGACGTCCTTTGGGTGCCCATAGCTAACGCGTTGTGGACACCAAAGAGTAATCCCTTGTGGGCACTCACCTTAGGTGCCTCATAGGCACCTAAAGCCAGTGCCTAATACACGATCAACCACAAGGGCATGTCCTTAAGCGCTAAGGTTGGCATTCTGTAGGTGCCACAGTAGAGAGCCGCATGAGCAGCCTCCTATGACACCCAGCATTGCCATGACCAATGACGAGACCTCCATCGTGACTCTTTCTTTGTTCTCTCCTCTTTGATCACTTGTAGACTCTTTTCTCAAGCTTGGCTGAGAATTAGACTTGCTTTTAAATATATTTTAGGCCAAAAAAAATCCCAAAATTTTTACTAACTTTAAAAAGTTATGAAAGATTTTGGAAGCAAGAGAGTCAAGAAGGAGAAATAAATAAAGAGTCTAGGAAATAGGAAAGACGTTATCTAGAGGACTTATCTCAACACTTTTGTTGGAATCTACCTTTCTTTTTCTCTCTCTCCTTGTTTAAGATGGAATCTTTCTTATTTTTGCTAACTCCCTAAGTGCCAACAAGGCCATCTTTATGGAGCATCTTGAAAATCCCAAAGACTTTGAGACCTACTCAATCTCAACTTAGACAAGAGGTTGAAAAATCGTAGACACCTCACTCAAGAATATTTATTTGTTTAATTAATCTTATTTCAAACAAATTAAAATAAAAAAATAATTTAAATTTGTAATATATTTTCAATATGAAATTAAAAATTTTCCTATCAAAAATAGAGGAATTGATGATACTGCTTAAAACAGATTAAAAGAACAATTTAGTAAATTGACTAAAAATGACATCAAATTAAAAATTAATTAACCAAGTTAAAGGGCATCGGAGAACCCATAGCACAAGCTAAGCGCATGAAAAAGGGTAGAAAAATCCTAATAAGTCTAGGCCCATCAAGTCTAAAAATTATAAATACCAAATCTCAAAACAAATTTAGGAATAAAAAATCATTTGCCAAAAATTCTTCAAGTTGAAGAACTTTCAAAAAGAAATAATTGACACAACACTGTTTGTCGGAAAGGACCTCACTCGATTTCTAAGCAGCAACATTGCCAAATTGCTATTCGCTCAAGAATATATATATTTTAAATTAAGAGTGTAATGTGTGGGTGTTAAGGCGATGTCCCAACTCGTATGTTAAACCCTTTAAACTTTTACAAAGATGAATAAGATAATATTCAATGAAAGCCAGAAATGAGGAAGTAGTACTTCCCCAACACCAATGTAAGCTAAAGAAAATATTATTATTGTTCATGAGATTTTTTTTTTTAATTTAAAATTCGTGTTTTGCTACTGTGGATAAAGTTCTAAGTAGTCTGCGATGACTTTGGTTAATGTCGAGCTTTTGTTCAAGGAGTTATGGCGAAAAATTATATGCATCAAAATATGAAAATACCAAACGATAAGAATGTGTTTCCAGTACTTATAAATAGTGATTCTTACTATTTTAATACTTTTGTAATCAATGCACGCTACAAGAAAATTGCATATCATAGGCATTAAAAAATGCCACATAAATAGAATTATAGCAATATTTTTATGTATAATGGTATTTTTTAGAAGCATCATTTAGGTAAGTGTAACTATAAGTATGAATGTCACTATTTTGTCCTACTTTAAATATATGCATGTGTTTGAATTTATTATATGAAATAACACATTTAAAAAAGTGTGGGAGATTAATTAGTTTAGAGATATAAACTACCCAAAAAATAAAAAAAAGACAAAACATAATGTATAGGTGAGGAGGGAAAAAATGGATAAAAACTTAAATGTTTTATACTTTTTAATATATGGTTAATTTAGTCAATATATTATTATAAATAAATAGTCAATTAATACATTAGTGATAAGATGTATATATATAAATTTTATAGTAATTGATATATCTATATATACTTTATCTACTTTTGCAATATTTTTTATATTGTACCATGAGTAAATTATAAGCGGCATTTGTTTTTCCCAAAAAAGGGTATTGATACAAGTAAAATGTGTTTTAACATATAATTAAGTTGGTTTTTTTAATTAAGTGTCACTGCATTTTTACAATATTTATTAATCAACTGACACTAAGTATTATATTATATTGATATTCTTTTTTACTACTATCACCATATTTCTTTAATATATCATTGTACTATAAAATTTCAATGATGTCTTCATTAACTATTGTGCCATCTTTTTCACTATATTACTCTGATCACTATATTACTTTATATTGTGTCACTAAATAATTTGTGGCGTCTCTTCAAATGACACCATAATTAAAAACCAGTGAAACCTTTTAAGAAAAATTAATAGAATTGGTTAAATGCGTTGATATACATATATATATATATATATGTTGGCATTTTCAATCAAATGTCACTATCTTTATTTGTCATTTATTAATTACTTGCCACTAAATATTATAATATATCGACAGTTTTTAATAATTATTACTATATTATTCTTGCATGTCATTACACTACAGAATGCCATTAAATTAGTGCTATAAATATTTCATGAAGTTTTTTTTTTCTAAATGACACCATAAATAAATTTGAGTGGTATTTTTTAAAAAGAATTAGTGGCATTATTAAATGCTACTACCTTATACGCCATTTAATAATCAAGTGCCATTAAATGTTTTATCATAGTGGCATATTTCTAAGACTAACTCCATATTACCTTTATGTGTCATTATACTAGAAAATGCCACTAAATTCTCAATAATTGTTTTTTCAAATGACACCATAATTGCATATTAGTGGCTTTAAAATACATGTATCACGACATTTTTAATTAATGCCTCTATTTTATTTATCATTTATTATGAAATACAACCAAATATTATACTATAGTGGCATTCTTTTACAACTATCACCATATTAACTTTTTGTGTAATTATCTTATAAAATAAAATATCATATTTGTTGAAGTGGTGTACAAGATGTTTTATTATGGAATCATTTTTCAATTTTTGACTTTTTATTTTCGACTAAGCTATTTGATTTATACTTTTAGTTTGAAACTAATTTATCCGAATCTGAGTTTTACATATGACAACCTTTACCATCCCTTTCGCTTCCATTCTTGTCCACTAGCTAACACCAGAGGAAAGTTAGAATTTTGTAAAGTTAGATATCACCTGCGTAAAAGGGCATTATTTGTGGTTGATTCATTTTGAATGATTCGGGTTTGATGTAATATTTGAATTGATAGCTCTCAAATGCAGTATTCCCATTGATTTATGGATTGAGTGAATCATTGACATGCCCATGAAGGACGCCGCCCACCCTTTGGTACATCGGCTCGATTTAATTTAAGAGGCTCAAGCATTCTCATTAATCTAAAGTGAAGTCTATAAAATCTACCCTATGCTAGCCACCAGAAAAGATTCTGGGAAGGTTTCGCTATGTTTTAAAGATGATTTATGTTTTACAAAGTGATATTGGAGAATGTAAAGGTGATAGATGATTTATGTTTTACAAAGTGATATTGGAGAATGTAAAGGTGATATTCGTGAGTGTGATGAATTATTATTTATGTTTTGGGAAAATAGATAAGCGTATATTTTGAAAATTTTGGTATGTTTATTTATATTTAGAAAGTAACATTTTTTATTCTAACAGTCAAATCGATGTTTTTTATTGAGTGTTTAGGTGAAAATAAAATTGAGTAATACTTTCTATTGTAAGGATATTAACAAATTATATATGACATATATAGTAGAAGGTATTTTAAAAAAAAAAACTATTTTGATATTTTGGGGCCAAAATAGATATATGTTTTGTTATATTTTGTCAAAATAAAATTTTTTTGGCAAAATATATAAACAAATATTGCCTTGGTTATGTTTTATGGAGGAATATTTTTTGGGGAAATGGGAATGTGAAAGTGGAATGGGGAAATTTGGTGAATTTTTTTATATTTTTTGAAGAATTATTAAAAATATTTTAGAGAGTATTTGTATGTTTGTTTATATTGTGAATAGAAACATTTTACTACAATGATCATATTAATACTTTTACGTTGGGCTTTTAGGATGATAATGGAATTTAATAATATTTTTTATTTTATGAATAATAATAAAAAATATAATATATTTGTGTATATGTACCTGTATGTATATGAGAAAATGAGGGATTTGGAGGGATGACGAAGGAAAGAAGAGAGCATTTGAGCAAAGATTTATTTTGACATTTTAGAGCTAAAATATGTGTACGTTTAGTTTTGATCTCTCAAAATAATTTTGTTTTGAAGGAACGTAATCAAATATTGTCTTAATTTTTTCAAGACTGTGGAAATAATCGAACACTTCAAATATAAATGTGATTGAAGAATTTATGTCTACAACTCTTGTTATGAAATATCTTAAAAATTTAGCGAATTTTCGGGGATAAGCGAAGATAAAAAAAAGTGAGAGATGAAAAAGGAGGGAATAAGGCCAACTTGCACAAGTTAAATTGCTCGTATAATTTGTTATATTAAGGGCTCATTTGTTTTTACTCTCAATCTCCTTTTTTATATTTTTTATTATTTAAAAATTAAAATATATTATTTTTTTTTACATATTTTTGTCTAATATACTTCATTTTCATTCTCAAAACACATGTATAATGTAGTAATTATCTTTTTCAATTGGGAGAGATGGCTTAGTGGAATGCCAACCGATGTCTATTATTGAATTGACCCAACTCAATAGTACTCATTTTAGAAACAGTATTATAAGAATTGGTACTGAACATCCCTCCTATGATTGTACAGGCTCCCATAGCAATAACTTATTTTGGTTCGGTCATTTGCACTAATAATCTATATACTTTCTTTCTCTAGTAATATTATTTCTTTTTTTTCCACCTATAACCTACTAAACCCAGTAGAGTCATTACTTTTTCAACTATTTATTCAAATACAAATTTGATGCCAACAAATAAATTTGCTAAGCACCAATTGAGAACAAATAATCTTGTGCTTCTCTGAAGCCACAAAAATTCATGTAGTCTACCCTTCATTAATAAAAATGCTTTTATTTGGCTATGAACCCCACTAACTGGAATTATAACTATTCACTAAGCTACTAACTATTTGCATACGATCGGATCAATGAAACGATGCCACATGTAATTTCTTTTCCCTTTCTTCAGGTTTATGTAGACAGTTGCTAACATGAAAGTAAAACCGACTATGGCTCGGCCCCTCCCATCAAGTGCATCTTGGCTCCTTCTGGGTGTATCTTGGATCTTGGGTGCATCTCTATTGGGTGTACCTTAGCTCTTTTTAGGTTTAGCTCAGATCGTCATGAAGTACATCTTAGCTCATAGTGTGCTCAGCTTAGCGCAGCTCAAAAGAGATTTCAGGCCCTACTAATTATAGCAACCTTAATGGATACCTTTAGCTTAAGCTAACAATACATCCATATCACATCTTTTCCTGCAGTTTTAGTTCAAAGAGATTTGAACTATGACAAGTCCGGGCTAAAGGTAAATAGGGTTGGCCAACAATCCACACACGAAACAGGGGGTAATTCCAATTTTACCAAAATGATTTGCACCGCAACTTCGGGCATTTCTTTTTTAATATCCGAGAATGCGAAATTAAGATTGGTTACCCTATAAGGCCGAGACAAACAATACTATTGAGATAAATTTATGCCTAAGGTGACATCCTACCACCGTTGCTAATAAATTTTAGGGCTAAGATGATGGACATTCAAAGTTGGCTTGCAAGAGAATCCGTCATCATTCTATCTTTCCCAAGAGAATCCATCATTTTTCTACTTTTCCCTAAGTCCGCCTATTTTATCCATTGCATTAATAAGCTATCCTATCTCACATATCTCAAGGTACACATGGATGATGGAGTTTGAAACTAGGAGTTGAAGGGTCTTTTATCTCTTCCTATAAATACTCAATCCCTCCCTCTTTCCTAATTTTCTACTCTATTTCCTCTATTCTTCATTCCTTCTTATTTCATCTTCCTATTAGTAGTATTCCACCATTCGAGTAGCTATCTTCATCATGAATCACAGAAGCTCCATTATCACTTTCTTTCGTGCCTCTTTGTTTAGAAAATAACCTAGGTTCTCTCTAATTCTTTATCTCACAATTTCATTATTTTATTTTCTCCATAGGAATTTTAAAACCACAATATCTTCTGAGTTAGCTGGGGGTAGCGATTTAGATAACTCGATTCTTAGCATTCCTATAGAAATAACAAGAGAAACTAAGTAGGGTATGGCAAAGGCGGGATTACTCTGTTATGAGACATATTAATCTAGGATGACTAGACACAAGAGTAGTAGGTTGCGAGATATTATGGGCATTCTCGATGAATATCCTATAGTAGTGCCCAAGTCCTCAGATTGGCCACATCACCTTTCATCAGGGTTTCTGTGTTTTTATGTAGAATAGATGCATGGTGGGTTGCTCTTCCCATTGCTCGAGTTATTTAAGCTAATTTCTTGAGGATTAGGTATTCCCTTTAATCAATTTACACCCAATTCGTTTAGGCTGATGACAAGCTTCATTATTCAGTGTAGACACTTACAAATAGAGCCCACTACTACCTTATTTCACTTTTTTTTTTATCCGAAGTATTTGGGTCCTAGCCTGTTTTACATATCATCTTGGGAAGATGTGCATTTTTTGTCTAAGTATCTAACCTCTATTAAACATTGAAAAAAATATTATGTATTTATAGCTTCACCAGAGCCATATGGCTTCCCTACCAAATGGATAGAAGAGATGCCTTCTGATAGCCCAGCCCAGAGTAGGAGGTTTCCATTAAGTTGACAGCCTTTATTAGACAAACTAAATAGTTGTCAACTACAATTGACTTTCTTGGAAAAACCAGGCTTCCTTTATCACTTCGCTTTGAGTCCCAAAGCTGAGGAGCTTCCCAAGCCCTTTGGTATTTACTTGTAACTTCAATGGGTATTGCATGATTGATTATGTTTCTCATATGTTTCTTTTTCATTAGAAAGAATATCCACTAAAGCATTCTTGTTGGCCATGGCAACTGGCTACTTTCCCAAACGATCTAACCATGCCAGCTCTTCCCGTAGGCCACTTGCTGAGGTGCCTGCCAGGAAGCATCAAATTTCTCCTCTAGAAACTCCAACTTCCAAGAAACTAATTTCTCCCATTGCTGAGCCAACATCGACCAAAGAGACTATTCTCGAGGAATTGAGCTCCCTCACCTTGTACCGAAGCTATCCCAATACCTATCTAATGGCGAATAGCTTAGTCTTGATAGATTCCACTCATTTGTTAGGCTGAGATTTCTTGCGGGAAATCTCTGCTACTTCAAATTGACAGTTGGCCAATGGTATGCCTTAAGATAGCCTCCGAAATAATTTGCCTTCTGTCCCTCAAAGGTATGTGATTCCTATGAATTATCTTTGACATTACCCAACTTGATTTTTGCCTTTTCTTTTCTAGATGAGCATTCTTGTAGGTAGTGTTCTAGCTCAGTGGAAGGGGAAACATCAACAACTAGAGTCAAACAATCAGATGTTGACAGCCAAGCTGAATAGACTTCAGGCAGAGATAAGCAAGTTTGTGGACTTGAAACAACAACTTTCTTCTCTACGAGCAAACACAACGAGTTGGCAAACAACCTATCTAAGTTTGAGATAAAGGTGTCTGTGCTAATGTCTCAGCAGGAGGAAGCATTGGAGAAGGCTAGGGAAGAAGGCCACCGTGAGGGGTGAAACACTTTGTTTAAGGTATTTTAGGATATTGAGGAAGGGAAAACCTTCCTAGAAGCCTACTGGCAATCTCATCTGACTGAATTTCTGAAGAGTAATGATTCAAGAAAATTTTGGTGAAGAAAGCCCTGAAATACTATTACCACAGTATCAACACCTGTGCGGACTAGTTAGAAGCACGAGGTGTGCTGAACTTAGGGCAATTGGACCAAAATATAGATCATCTTTGGGGGCTACAGACCCTATCGTCAGATTCAGAGAATGATAAGCAAGTCAACAATGAAGATGGAAATGCACTTGCTGAACCATCATCACCAGCCGAGCTATCATACGAGATTGAAATGTTTACTGCAATTGAGACACATGTTATGGCTGAGCCCTCTAGCCAAACTGACACCCCTACTGTAGTATCTCCAACTGAAGTGGTTGCTCTCAGTGCTGCAATAGATTTTCTCACTTTTCCATTCCCTTGAAATCAAAAATACCATAGTACTTAGTGGCTAATTTGTTATGGCCCATGTTTTGCTTTAGTATGATTCTATTAAAAATTATTAGGACTTTTGTAAGGAAAAACTAAATGAATGAAACTTCATGTTATTAAGAGCATGTTTGCAATGAATACGACTTTACTTTTTTAGCATTTGGCTGCATTGTTGATAGGCCACCCAAATTACTAGCTTGGCTAGATATAGAGCCACGCTACTGCCCTCATCAAATGATTGAACACATCTTTTGTTTATTCATTAGATTCATCAGGGCTAATTTGGCCTTTGCCATATCTTTGGACATTCATCCTTTTCTCAACTCATTCGAGCTAATTTGGCATTTGCTATATCTTTTATTTGGACATTCACCTCTTTTTAGCTTATTCAAGCTAATTTGGCATTCGCCATATCTTTTATTTGGATATTTGTCCTCTTCTTAGCTTATTCGAGCTAATTTAGCTTTTGCCATATCTTTTATTTGGATATTCGTCCTCTTCTTGGCTCATCTAAATTGATTTAGCATTTATACATATTTTTTATTTGGACATTCATCCTCTTCTTAGCTCATCTGTGCTGATGCTCAGTATTAAGGAAGGAAAATGACTTTGAATTTCAAAACAACTTACAGGAAATGAAACCTACTCAAAACTAAACTTTAATGAAAATAAATGCCAATGTAAAATAGAACTAGCAAGGTAGACTTCAACAAAAGAAAATTACATGTAATAATGCCGAAGGTTCTGTACATTCCATAGCTGAGCTACTCTATTACCTTCCACTATCTCTAGCTTGTATGCTCTTCCCTTCAACAACCTGATCACCTTATAAGGTCCTTTCTAATTTGGCTCTAACTTTCCTACATTCCCTAATGTGTTTGCCTTTCTCGACACCAAATCTCCCACCTGAAAAATGTGAGGCTTAGTCTTGCTGTTAAACGTAGTTTGCATTCTTTGTTTGTATTTAGCCAGCTAGAGACAAGCGCTCTCCCTTTTTTCCTTAACCATATCTAAAGAGGCTCTAAGCAACTCTTTATTCTCCTCAAGGTTATATGTCAATACTCTATGAGACTCTATCCCCACTTCAATCGGGATTGGCGCATCTACTCCATAGACCATGCTGAATGGTATCTCACCTATAGATACTTTAGGTTTGGTCCTGTGTGCCCATAACATACTAGGAAGCTCATCTATACATCTTCCCCTAACCTAATTCAACCTTTTTCTTAAGCTCTTCTGCAAGTCTCGATTAATAACCCTTATCTGTCTATTAGTTTGTGGATGAGCTATTACACTGAAACATTGAGTTATTCCCATCTCTTTACACCAGGCTTATGCCTTAGCTCCTAAAAATTATCTTTCATTGTCCAAGACCAACTCCGTGGGGATGTCGTACTGATATACTATACTCTTCCACAAACATTTGAGTATCTTATTCTCACTTATTTTAGCTAATAGTTCTGCCTCTACCCACTTGTTGAAGTAATCAACTGTTATTAGCAAAAACTTTCTTTGCTCAACTGCCACAGGAAAATGATCCACAATATTCATTCCCCATTTTGCAAAATGGCATGGAGCACTCATAGCAGATATAGGTTCGATAGGTACGTGGCTAATACGGGCATGCTACTAGCATCTGTCACATTTTGTCACCAACTCACATGCATCAGCTCGAACAGTGGGCTAAAAGTATCCAGCTTGGATAGCCTTGGAGGCTAAGGCTACTGCTCTTAAATGGTTCTCTTAAAACTCTTCATAAATCTCCCTCAAGCTATATTTTCCCTCCTGAGGGGACAAGCATCATAGCAAAGGTTGAGAAAACCCCTTCTTATACAACAACCCATTTATAATAGTGAATTTGGCAACCCGTAAACACAATTTATGATCAGCCTCTGTATTATCCCCCTGTAGGTATCGCATAATTGGTGTTTTCCAATCTTAACCCTTTTCTACAGTGAGAACTTTTATTTTAAGACTTTTTTTATACAATTCTTGGATAGTTACCTATCTGGTGTTGCATTTAGCCAAAGAACTAGCTATCTTAGCCAAACAATCAACCTTTCTATTTTCCTCACGAGGGATCTGAGTTACTCGAAGCTTGGCCAACTGATGTCTCAATTTATTCACCAACTACAAATATTTGTTCATCGTTAGTTCCTTAGCTTCATAATATCCCTCAGTGTGCTTCACCACCAACTGTGAATCCATGAACACCTGAACATGCCTGGCTCCACTTTGCATGGCCATTATGGTCCCTAATATCATAGCTTCATACTTTATCTCATTATTCAAGGCATTGAATCAAAATTTTACTGCAACTCTATCTCTTCCCCCTTTAGATTAATGACTATGATTCTAGCTCTATTTCCTCCCTGTCTTAGGGACTCATTAACATACACCAGCCATACATCTTCATCTCCTACCATGGGTGCATTAGCAACAAAATTTGCTAAGGCCTAAGCTTTCATGGTGTGGTTGGGGGCATAGCTTATATCATATTCTCCTAACTCCACAGCCCACTTGACCAACCTTCATGCTACATCAGCCTTTCCAAGAGTTTACCTCAAAAGGTGGTTAGTACGCACAACAATGGGATGAGATAAAAAATACAACTATAACCTTTTTGTTGTGACCACTATAGCTAGGGCCATCTTCTTAATTTTTGGATATTCCAACTTAGTGGCATACAAAATCTTACTAACATAGTACATTGGATTTTGACTAGCTCCATCCTCCTTCACGAGCACTGAGCTCACCACTTGCTTGGCCATTGCCAAATGTAAATAGAGTATCTCTCCTAGAACGAGCTTCATCAATAAAGGTAGTTCAACTCGATAGGATTTTATTTCCTCACATACACGTGCCGCCTTCCCCTACTCAAATTATTTCGCCTTCTATAATATCCTAAAGAAAGACAAACTTCTATTTGCAGAGTAGGATATAAACCTGCTCAGAGCGATTATTCTTCCTGCAAACCTTTACACCTCATTTACATTTCTTAGTAGGCTCATCTCCATGATAGCCTTAATTTTTTTAGGTTTGCCTCGATTCCCCTTTCTGCCACAGATAGCCCAAAACTTACCCCTTTTTACTCCGAAGGCATATTTCTCTAGGTTAAGCTTCATCCTGTATTTACGTTGAGTTTCAAAGGTCTCCTTTAAATCTCCCACATGATCAACTCGGCTCACACTCTTTACCAACATATTGTCAACATATTCTTCAACATTTTAGCTAATTTAGTGTTTAAACGTCTGATCCACTAGTCCCTAATATATGGCCCCTATATTCTTAATACTAAAGGGCATGACTAGATAATAGTAGGTTCCTTGTGAAGTAATGAAACTCACCCACTTGCGATCCTCCGTGCTGAGGGAAACCTAATGGTATCCTTGTGAGGCGTCCATCATGTTGAGGAGCTTGCACTTAGAAGTAGAATTTACCAATAAATCAATCTTGGGTGGGGGATAGAAATCCTTCGAGCACGATTTGTTCAAGTCCCTGAATTCTATGCATACTCTCCACTTGTGCGCATGTTTAAGTTCTAATACCATGTTAGAGATCCATTCTGAGAACTAGATTTCCACAATATGCCTAGCATGCAAAAGCTTTTCTACCTTCTGTTGAATAAAATAGTCTTTCTCAGTGCTGAAATATCTCTTTTTCTACTTGACTAGCCTAATAGTCAGGTCAATATTGAGCTTGTGCTTAGCTATTCTTGGGTCTATTCCTATAAGATCCTTGACAAAAAAGCCAAAAATATCTACATACTCCTTTAGCATAGCAATTAATTGTACCTTTAAATCTGTCTCCATATAGGAGCCTATCCGTGTAATTTTCCTAGAATCTCCTAGTACCAATTCTATAGATAAAAGCTTTCTCGCTAGTTTAAGTTTTTGCTGCCTTTCTGCCATTAGAGGTACACCCAAACTATTCTACCTCTATTTGTGTATGGCCGCCTCATCTTTACTACATCCCTTCCTTACTGCATTAACATAGCATTTCTGGGCTGTATATTGATCTCCCACCACTTCCCCCACCATTCGCCCTACCACATACTTTAGTTTCATATGATACGGGAAGCTACTGCCTGGAAGAGCTGTAGCATAGGCCTGCTAAAAATCACATTATATGCAGAAGAAGGATCAACTACCAAGAAATTTAGTATATAAATCTTTCAATACATTCGTATCCTTAGTGATATGGGCAAGAAAATTCATCTCCTAGGCCTAACCGCCTCTCTTGAAAATCCAAACATCAATGTCTCTACTGGTTTCAAAATGGTATTCTCTAGATCCATTTGCTAAAAGGCATTATAGAAGAGGATATCGGCTGAGTTACCACTATCGATGAAAACACAAGCCATTTCAAAGTTTGCTATCATAGCTATAATAACCAAGGCATCTTGATGAGGTAGGTGCAAGATTTTTTGGTCATCCAGTCTAAACTAAATAATAGGAATGTCATGGTTGTTAGAGACAGATGCCACTTCCATGTTTCTATTTGCCACAGCTCAGGCCCTAGCACTCTTGGCCTGATAGATGTCTCATTTTGCTGGACCTCCTAAGATCATATAGATCACCCCTTTGACTATCCCATTTTTAGTATCCTTTTCCCCCTCATACTAGCGTGCTCATTGCTACCCATCCTATACAGCTTGTGTTGGGCACCTATACCTATTCCCTATTTTGGCCACGTCTACAAATTCATTTAACTGCCCATCTCACACAAGCAACTCTAACTTATTTTGCAGATGGTTGCATTCTTTAGTCATATGCCCATACTCGTTGTGGAAATGACAAAACGTATTTGACTTGGGTCTTTTCAGAGGGTCCCTATGGTTACGTGGTCATCACAGCAGGTTAAGGGATTCAATGGCCTATATGACCTACTCCATTAATAGCCATAAAAGGGTGTAATAGTTAAACTTGGAATCCATCATTGGTGGAACTTTCGCCTGCCGCACAAGTGCCATTCTGAATCTCTTTTCCTACTTAGGTTTCTTGGTGAAAGGATCTTCTATTTTTTTTTCTTCCTCTTTTCTCTTAACTCCTGATATGGGATAGCCCAACAGACCCAATAGGCCCTTCTACAAATGAGACAGCCCATGAGGCCCAATGCGATATGGTATAATTCAGTATGCCCAACAGGCCCAAATTCAAAAAACTCAGCCCACTAAGCCCAGTGGCAAGTCAGCCTGGTCAACTAGTATCGATCCCATATGCTAAGCCCCGTAGTTGACTCGTATTGACTTGGAGGCCGTTTCCAAACCCATCATCTAAGCTTGGTCGACATGAATCGACCCCCGGTTGCAAATGGAACAAGTTGAACCTTTAAGCAATGATTACACATGGCAGCAAATGTGACTGCTGCCTACGGATGTAATCGCTTCCACCAACCCTGACAACTCTGCCAACAACTCTGGCAGAGGCGCGCTCCTACTAACGTGACTACCCAGGAAAACAGGAGATTGTGCCACGTGGCACAGCCCCGAGATCTGGGCAGAAAATGACTATCAAACCCCGGATCAGGAGGAAAACCCAAGTACACCTAATAAGGGTATTTGGGTAAATTCACACCAT
>JACGDI010005671.1:631083-677572 GCA_014898725.1 Jacaranda copaia
GATGTAACCGCTTCCACCAACCCTGACAACTCTGTCAACAACTCTGGCAGAGGCACGCTCCTACTAACGTGACTACCTAGGAAAACAGGAGATTGCGCCACGTGGCACAGCCCCGAGATCTGGGCAGAAAATGACTATCAAACCCTGAATCAGGAGGAAAACCCAAGTACACCTAATAAGGGTATTTGGATAAATTCACACCATGATCAGACTATAAATCCTACCAGCACCACCATGCTCAAGATATTGCAAATATACTATTCACTATACACTTTCTCCATACTCTCCCTCTTACCGGAAATCTGACTTGAGCGTCGGAGTGCCTTAGTCGGGGCACCTCAGCTAGTTTACACTTGTTCTTGGTTGCAGATCTCAATCCCAATACCATTCTAATTCACCGGAGTTCCGGACCGATACGCTCTTTGCAGCATCAACTCCCTTTCCTTTGCCTTACAATTTTTATCTTCATGAATGTATTTTTCCACATTCCGTAGGAGCTCATTGTAGCTATCTGCGGATCTCCTACTTAGAGACTAAAAGAAATGGCAGGTTGTAGTCCTTGAGCAAATGCACCACTAAATAATTCTAGAGTGGTTAACGGGACCTCTAAAGTATCTATAGTAAACCACTTAACAAAACTTCTCAAGCTTTTAGCCTCTCTTTGCCTAAATACGAGCAAGCTCTATGCACTCTGTCGATACTACTTGTTACTAGTGAACTGATGCAGAAACGTTTAGGTAAATTTGTCAAACATGTGAATAGACTAGGGTGGTAATTATCTGAACCACCTTTGAGCAGCTCCTCTCAGGGTGGTAAGAAAAGTTCTGCACTTCACTCTGTCTAAGAATTGACATAGCATGGATAAATTCTCAAACTCACATAAGTGATCATGAGGGTCTGCAGAACCTATGTACTTAGGTATATTGAAAGACTTGTGAGTCTTTAGAAAGAGATCACGCAATATAGCTCTAACGAATGGTGAAGCCTTGACCCCTTCTCCCATTTTTCCTTTTATCTTTTTTCTTATCACTCCCAACTCTCTCCTTATCTCCTCTATTTCTACAACCAAGTCTGACCGGGGCTTTTGCTTCCCATCCAAACTATGCCCTAAGGACATCTGACTTTTCACCATTGCTTCTGTATCTCCTGCCAAATAAGTAGGGATCTCCATATTTGTCTCTTTAGGCATACCACAAATGCCTTATACGTTTCTTAGCTCATCAAGTGCTCTTCCCATTGGCACCACCATTACCTCCTAACCTTCTCCGACAAACAATCCTAGATTGTTGGTGAAAGGTGGTCTAACTATCACCGTGCCTTGCGCGACCACTCTTAATGCGAGGGCTACCCTGGGACTCCAAGTGTGGGTTTCGCATATAGGCATAAGTGCTATCGATGTGACCATCACCCTCATCGATGGTGTGGAGTTAATCAACCTCGGGGTGGGGGAAATAGACACTAAACTATGAGGGGACAGCATATTAGGTGCCATTCCTAGTAGATAGGGAATGATCATGGGACCTAGTGGCATTAGTAAGAGTGTTATGTGCATTGCTCCAGCAAATTGAGTGGAGGCGATGATACCAAACACTGACCATAAAAAGTTAGCCAACTACTCTATGGTCATTTGCCCTACCATTAGAGGTACTGGGGCAATTCCTCTCTTCGTAACTACCATCAACGTTATAACCGCCAAGGGCGGGGCTACGACGGCCATGGTTCTTTGCTTACTTTAGACATCATCCTCATACCTATCTCCCCGTTCTTTATTGAATTGCTCATTCTGACGTCTTGAATCTTAATTTGTTTCTCACAGACAGTGCCAAATTGATGCCACAAAATAAATTGTGAAGCACCAATTGAGAACAAAGAATAATCTTGTATTTCTCTGAATCAACAAAAATTCATGTAGTTTACCCTTCCTTAGTAAAAATGCTTTTATCTAGCTATGAACCCCACTAACTAAGATTATAACTACCTACTAAGCTACTAACTATTTTCATACGATCGGATCAATGAAACGACGCCACATGTAATTTCTTTTCCCTTCCTTCAAGCTTATGTAAACAATTGCTAAGACAAAAGTATAATCAAGTGTGGCTTATCCCCTCCCATCAGGTGCATCTTGGCTCCTTCTAGGTGTATCTCGGATCCTGGGTGTATCTCTATTAGGTGCATCTCAACTCCTTCTAGGTTTAGCTTGGATCCTCATGAGGTACATCTCGACTCTTGGGTGCATGTCAGCTCATAGTAGACTCAACTTAGCCCAAAAGAGATTTCAAGCCCTATTGATTATGGCAACTTTAATGGATACCTTTAGCTTGGGCTAGCAGTACATCCACATCAAAATTCATTTTCAAACTACCTTTTCAAATTTCAAAATTGATGGAAATGAAATTTGAGAATGAAAATAAAACCAAATGGGCCCTAAGAGCATGTTTGTTTATATTTTCAAATCTATTTTCATCCATTTTTATTATTTGGGAATGAGTTATCAACAATATGTCATCATTTTTACCAAAATTTCAACTCATTTTAATATTATAACAGATTCCTCAAAATCTATTTATACACTCCCACACTAGCTTGTTTATCTTTTCTCTCTGTTTCATTATTTCTATTTGTCTCTACTTATAACTTATTAAATTATCATTACTTTTCTAGTAAACCATTCAAATACAAATTTATTTTTAACTCATTTTTGCTTATTAACGCGTTTGTAATTTTAAAATATTGAAAATGAAAAATAAAAATGAATGCACTGTTTGAATATATCTTCCAATGGAATCTTTTCAATTTAAAAGCTTTGGCAGCTGGCCCAAGATGTCCAACTCCAAGAGTTTCATAGACTTAAAGCGCACAATTACTTATACTGGAAGAATTCTTATGCTCCGTGAATTTCCTCTTTCTTGCTTTATTTTTTCGTTCTATATATGAGTTTAGATATTTAACTCTTAAGTTAAAGACATGATTGAACAAATTAATCTTCATCAGTTTAATTTATTCTTCAATTAAGCTAGTCCTAAAAATAATTAAATGATCACATCAGTTAATTAATTAATTTAACTTTTAAATTAATTTAAATTTGAAATTAATTAACTCCACATCAAAACTTGAATTACTTCCAAAGTTAAAAGCAGATTTATTCGACTTCGTATGGGTTCAACAATTAGTCTGGTGGTGGACCCGTAATAACTATGATATGATTATGACTAATCAAACTTTTTAATTAATTACATATTTTAATTTATAGTCAAGTGGCATATTAATTACATATTTTAATTTATAATCATTTAGTCGAATGGCATGTGGTTTAGTGATATTTGTCTTTCTTATTATGAAAAGTTAGGAGTTCAAATTCGAATGAACTTTTTATGTGCATAAAAATGTATAATTTGTACTTCTAATTACTTGAATTGATTTCAATAATATGATAATAATGTATTGCAGAAAAGAAAAATTTATTAATTGTGAGTTTTCAAAGAAAAATAAAATAAAATAAAATTATAATCATTTAGCAATTAGTCTTAGCAATTTTAGAAAACCTGCAGATTAGGATTGACGTCTAGAACATGCAACATAAAGAAAACGCCGAATTTTCTCAACGGGAATCCGTCGAAAGGTGGGCGGAAGAACGGGAACGCTAATTTCTTATGGAATTCTCCTGAAAAATCCATCGAAAAAACGTGCTTGGACTTCATGAATTTTGACCGTTTATTTTCTTAACAGAAATTTCATCGCAGAATTCATCGTAAAGCTGATTAATATTTTTTCTATTTTTCCTTTATGTTTTAAGGTAATTTTATGCAAAATTTTCTTCAAGGAATGTTGTTAAAAAAAATTTATTTTTATTTTATTTTATTTTTTTAAGTTTTCAATGGAATTTCTATTGAAAATCCCATTGGAAATTTATTGAAAAGGCCGACTCTTTGTTCCTCTTAGGACTAACAATAAGGGGGAAGCGGCTTTGGTTTAGGGCCCACTTGACGAAAGCAGAGATCTTTCTAATGATTCATCTCCAGAAGGCTAAATTTTTCTTCCTTTCTTACTAATGTGAAATTCAGATTCTTGTTATTCTTCTTTCATTTCTCTCCCATTGGTTGCGTACCCTCGCCGCCGCCACCGCACCCACCAGCCGTTGTGTCGTCATCTTCCTCTTTCTCCTATAAATTTATTTTAGTTTGTTATAAGTTTTATTAATTGCTAAATGTTATTTATATGCTTAAACAGTTAATGATTAGGGTTTCGGCCATATTTGGTAAATATATGCATAGGGTTAGGCAATATTTTGTTATTATAGTGCATATAGGATTTAGGCATTATTTTATTAAATTATATGCTTAATTTGTTATATGCTCTAGTTTTAGGGATTAATTTGTCAAATTATACATTTGCGCAATATGTTTAATTATTAATTTAAAGCTTATGTTGATTTTAGCTTTTACGTTTGTTACTTTTTTTTATGCTTGTTTCTTATTCATTTTGGAGTACTTGATTTTTTCAATTATTAGATTTAGTGTTTAAGGTCAATTATAAATCTTTTTATAAATATTAGACAACCTAATAAGATCACTTGAACTTAGAATATATTTCTATAATTAGAATTTAGAACGTAATTTCTTTAATTATCAATTATATGTTTGGATTTATCTATAAATTAGGACTTAGAATATTTTTCTTTTTTCTTTTTTAGGGAAAAGGAAACGTTAATATTACTAAAACTCACAAGATAGCGTCCGCACAATTACATCGTGTTCGTCTATCTCATTTTGATGGATGGATAGAACTTTCTTAGCAACAAAATGAGCACACATATTAGCACTTAGCCTAACATGTACAAAAGAAACCGAGAGAACATGATATAAACTAAATAATTCCACAACAACCGGACCCGTAGATGAGAAATTCTCCCCCAATTCACATAGAGCTTGAATAAACGAAATATTATCACCTTCAATCAGGATTCTGTCCCAACCATATTCAGATCCCAGTTTGCATGCTTCCTTAGCAACTACAGCCTCCGCAGATTCGGGTGATAGTGGCAAAGAAATAATCTTAGAAAACCAAGCAAGGCACAGGCACTAGGCTCTATGATTCCTGGCAACAACGCCATGGCCTACTATTTTTGCATGCTGGAAAATGGCTGCATCAAAATTGATTTTTATATAACCGTCACTGGGTACTCTCCAAATAGTCATGCTAGCCGGTTTATCCAAATCCACTTGTGCCAAATTTGCTGACTTGAAAGAATTGTAATAGGACCGAGCAAAACAAACAAGGTCTATAGGTGTCCAGGTGCCCTCATCAAAGCACTCCTTATTTCGTCTATACCACAAACACTAACAGTAAACAAGAAAAAAGCCAAACGTCCCAAAATCCATCAAATTATGCAGCTTTTGGAACCACTCAAACACTGAGGCAGTAGGAAAACAGAGAATAGAAAATGGAATGTTTGATAAAGCCCAAGCTTATCTTGGGAAGCGACAATGCCACAAACAATGCATGATATCTTCTTCAATGTTTTCACGTATGGAGCAAAAAGGGTTAGAGGATAAGTGTTTGCGTACCAGTGACAGGTTTGTAGGAAGAAATCCTCTTGCTGCCCGCCAAGCAAAATGCTTCACTTTAGGAGGAATCTTATAGCCCCAATGAAATCAGTAGTCAGCAGTTCTAGCCGTACTGGAAGTGCCTCTCATTTCCTCAGCCATGTGATTACGCATAGAAAGCGCTAAATAATAAGCAGATCGCACTGAAAGCAATCCACTTTTTGTATAGTGCCAGACTAATCTATCTTCGTTATAAGAAGTCCCCAGAGGAATTGACAATATGATCTCATTTTTTGGAGGTATGAAAATGGAATCAACTAAGTCTTTTTTCTACACCCATAATTCTGGGTCAATCAAATCAGCAACACAAGCATTAACGGGAAGAATTTTTGGAGGAGAAGAAGCTCGAAGTGACAGTTCTCTGGGTAACCACTGATCCAACCAAATTCTAGTAGTCATACCATTTCTGATTTATCATCTAACACCCTCCCAAAGAAGGTGAATAGCCTCCTAGATGCATCTTCAAGAGAAAGATGGTCGTGACCCAACAAATGCAAAGATAACCTCTATATCAGAGTAGTATTTTGCTATGAATATCTTAGAAAACAATAAATGAGGCTTAGTAAGAAGTCTCCAACCTTGTTTTGCTAGTATAGAACTGTTAAACAAACAAATATCACGAAAGCCAAGCCCTCCACATATTTTATTATAGCCCAGATCTTACCATTTAACCCAGTGAATTTTCTTTGATCCCTTACTGCCCTACCAGAAGGATGCCAGCATAGACTCAATTTCACAAACAAGGCCATCAGGTCATTTGAAGCAGCATAGCATCCATGGGAATGGCCTATGCAACTACCTTAAGTAATATTTCTTTTCCTGCCTGTGAGAGAGTTTTCTCCTACCATCCACTAATTCTGCTCGACGCCTTGTCACAAATATATCCAAAAATTTCCTTTTTAGACTTCTCGACCACCGAAGGCAGACCAAGATATTTACCCAGTTTATCAACAGCTTGCATATGTAATACGTCTTGAATAACAACCTGATCGTTTGTGGATGTATTCTTGCTGAAAAAGAATGAAGATTTTTCGGAATTAACCTGTTGGCCAAAGGCTAATTCATAACTTGTTAGAATTTGACCAATGCAGTGTGCGGTAGCCCTGGAGGCTCTACAAAAGAGTAAAGTGTCATCAGCTAATAAAAGATGAGCCACTTTGGGTGCATTGCAGCAAACAGTGATTTCTTCAATAAGTCCACATTCCCCTTGTCTCCAAATTAAACCACTAAGAGCTTTAGTGCAGAAAAGGAATAAATAAGAAGATAGGGGGTCCCCTTGATGTGATCCCCCCAGCCGAATGAAAAACTTAAAAAAAATGCCCATAAAAAATAATAGAATAGGACACATTTCCACACAAGACATTATGAGCTGCACAAACGTTTCTGCAAATCCCAATTTGTTTAGCATTTTGTGAAGAAAAACCCATTCCACCTTGTTGTAAGCTTCACAAATATCCAGCTTAAGGGCAATGTATCCAAATTTGCCTTGCCTCTTTCTTTTTAACCAGTGGTATATTTCAAATGCTACCATTTTTCATCCAGTGTAATTTAGCCTGTTGTTCCCACATAACAGATTCTTTATCCAATAACTCTTCAAGCTCCTTTTTGACATGTCTAACCTCAGTAGATGTTTGGAAATTAATTGAAGCCCAGCTCAACATCTGAAGCTTATCCTCAACACTCTCATTTGCTTCTGTAAAGAACCCCCACTTTCACTACGCCATTTAGTAAGCCAATTCTATAATTTCTAATAGCAGACCCAATATCAACACGACCTTCCTCAGTACAGAAAGGTGTCCAAGATTGCTCAATCAGTCTAGCATAATCCAGTTGATCAATCCATCAAGCCTCAAACTTAAAACTCCTCTTTCCTGCTTTATTGAGAAGCGGAATTTTGTTATCAAAATCTAACAGAATTGGAGAATGTTCCGAATTTCAGCCAAAAAGATGCTGAACAGTATGGTGAAAGAATTCCTTACTCCATTCTCATGTTGCACATGCATGATCCAGTCTCTCACGAACAGTATCTGGATCTTTGCGGTTGTTGCACCATGTAGACGGAAAGCCAGAAAACACAAGATCATGTAAATTAACATCCAGTAAGGCGTCCCTAAACAATCGTGCTCTGGAGAAAGAAATACCATTACATCCCTATTTTTGTGAAGAGCTCAGTACCCCATTATAGTCCCCAAGATAAACCCATGGCAAAGAACTTTGAGTTTTCAACCACCGCAAAAGAATCCTGGTGTCTAAGCGGTCAACTATTGACGGTGACCCATAAATCCCAGTTAAACGAAAATTCCTCAAATCTGGATCATCCACCACAAGAACATCAATATGATTTTGCGAAAAACAAAGCAATTCAATAGTGACCTCTTTTTTCCACAACAGCTCCAATCCACCTGAGCGTCCACTACAATTCACACATAAGCCATTCAAATTCAGCTGTTCCTTAATTCCTTTCCAATGACCTCTACTTTAATTTGGTTTCCAATGGGAAAACCAACTGGGGACGATAACGGCGAAAGATTTCGCCCAACTCCTAAACTGTCCAAGGGTTCCCCAGACCCCGACAATTTCAACTTAAGCAATTCATGATGAGCGGCGGGGCTGCAAAGCAGCCTCCTCTGATGAAATAACAGATTCCAAGCCATCCAATGTCGGAGTACGGTGAGGTTTTTTAGAAGGTTGGTAAGTGCCGGACACAGAAGCAAAACCCTCTTCACAGTTTATTTTTTTGCAATTAAGCGAAATAATACGCCGATCGGTAACCTCGGAAGGAGTACGATTCTGTTTGCCAGAGCATTTTCCAGGAAAAATTTTATTATTCACTTCCAACGGGATGTCTACCCAAGAGAAGGCAGAATGCATCAGAGTGAGAAGTTGCTGAAACCGAGTAGAGACAGCACAATTCTTAGCCAGAGGTAACAAGATCGGGGAACCAAATCTGAAACATCCTTTAGTGGGTCAGTACCAATTTCAGTAGAAAACCCAGTAGCATTAGCAATGATTGGAATGGGCTGGACGGGCTCACCATCATTCTGGGCCGACTCCCCATCTAAAGTTAGTGATAGGCCCACAGGCTTATTGCTTTCAGTAACATGATTCACCATATTAGATGGGCCACATTCAAAATCGGAAGATGGGTGCAGTGCATATTCCAATCCAGCAGTGTCATCCGTCATATTAGAAGTCAACTTGGTCGCACATCAGCGCTAGTTGGTGAAAGTGCTCCAAAATTCAATCCACCCACACAGTCGTCTCCATTCAATTGAGATTTGACAACTGAATTATCCCCTCGACCCATAAATGCCCTATCAACTGATTGAGACCTAGTTACAGAAAGACCAGGAGTCATCAGCGGATAACCATGAAAATTGTCCGACGATCTCAGAAAACCATGAGATCGTCTCGGATTCATAGTAGATTGAGCATGAAGCCAGGCTCCATACTGAAACACGGTCAAGTTATCATTGTACTGGGAATCACAATTACGGAAGACATGACCGATAACGCCGCATATGTAGCAAAACTTTGATAGCCGTTCAAGAAAGTTTTTTCTATTCAGTTATGTTTGTACAATTTGTCAATTATATGACTTTTAGATGGTGTGTTCTTGATATTTGATTGTCACTTAGTGGGGATGTTTAATCCTTTCTTTTCAAACTTTATTGCAAGCTGCTCTTAGAAGGTTTCACTACAATTATGTGATGCTGCGTGAACACAAATGCAAGCCTCACCTTGGGAGGTATGATTATAGTATTTTGCCATTTGAATCTAATCAATTATGGGCCTCATTGGCGTGGTCTTAACATTGATGTTTTGGTGTTGCAATGGTGTTTAGCCACAAGCTTCATTCTGGAGGCCTTAATGTTGATGTTTGATGAGCTGGTATTGTATTCAATGAAGGGCCTAATAGGGGGCTTTATGGTGCGGCCACATACCCTTTGGGGCCTTATAATGAGCTTACATTTGGTGATCACATACCCCTAATAGCCGTGTAGTGAATTTTTGCCAAGATAAATCTATTAAAAGTGCAACGACATACCTTGTAGGAGAAAAATGGTCTTATGAATGGCAACCAGTACCCTTAGAAGGCCTTGTAATGGGTTTATGCTAGGGTAGGTATGGCCACGTATCTCTTAGGAGGATTTATAGTAGGCTTACGCATGAGGATCATATATCCCTCGAGAGTCATATAATCATTTTTATGCTAAATAATTCAGTTGAAGGTGCAATCATGTATCTCCTAATGGGATTTACAGTGGGCTATTATTCGGCAACCACGTACCTCTGGGAGAGCCATATAGTGGATTAATACCAAAATGATTCATTTGAAGATGCAACTACATCCCTCTTGGGAGGATTTATAGTAGACTTAAACATAGAGACCACATACCCATATGAGAGCCATACACTAGATTTATGCCAAGATGACCATGTACTACCTGACGTGCCTTGTCACATAAGGCATTATTTTATATAAATCATAATTTAAGTAGAGAATCAAGCAAAGAGGAATTCCTAAACAAAAAATTTCATCCCCATATGATTTGGCTTAATTCAACTCTAATTAATACAACTTCTAACGGAATGAGAACAATGCTTCAAAACTTGAAAAGAATAATTCTAATTACTATCATAACTCAAATAACTCAAATGTGAGGCTCCTTTCATGGCATTCAATTATGCTAGGAAGTAGCTCCAAGCGCAAGTGACATTAGCATCATGGATGACATCTTTACCTTCGTCCTTCCTCTTACTATCCTATACTTCCTTTGTCTGTTGAGTACCAACTGTAAGAGCTTTAATACTCTTCAAGGTATTAGCATAGCACTTCCTGAGAGTGTGTTGATCATCCGAGATTCACCAATTAAGCTTGTATGGGGACATTCAACTTCATATGTGATGCAATATGAAAATGAAGCAAGGTCTTTTTTGGTAGATAGCTGCTAATTGGTTCTTTTTCTCTAGAACACATACAGAGAGATCTCTATTTCTCAAAAGCTCTTTCAATGTTGCAGTTCTTTGGCAAACGCTTTCTTATGTCCAAGTTCTTCTTATAACTTAATATTTATAATTCTTTTGTGTTAATGGGCTTAAGCCCATTGGGATTTTTCTTCTGTCTTCATGGGCTTAACTTATTTTTAGGCTCTCTGATCCTTTTACTCAATTAATTAATTTAAGTTATTGAACCCCTTTTAATTAATTCACCAAATTGCCCTTATAGTCAAAATTATCCATAAAATGAAGCCCCATAGTTTTAATACGGGGATTTTAATTTCATAAAAAAAAATATATTATAAGTTTAATTTTTAATATTTCTTGTACTTTAATCTGTTAAAATAAAGTTTATTGAATTTAATTTGGTCAGTGTAGAGCATGCAAAATTTAACTTAATCGCGTAATGAAGTTCGTTTGGAGAATTAGCAGAGTTTTTTGTAGTATTCATCTAAGTTTCATGGATCAGACAATTAGAGGCTTAAAAAGGTCATGCATTGTATGAGAGAGTTAGACGAATTTTGCATAATTTTGTGTCATTGATGGTAGAGTGATGCATGATGGAGGCGTGTAATAGTTTGAGTTTTTGGATAAGCTCCTTTAGAGGGATTTGTTTGTGCTTGCGTGAGGAAACACAAGGACATTTTATAGAAGCGTTCTTAGTTCAATATGTAAGTAAATGCTAGTTCTTTTGACAAAGGTGGCCCTTAGCTTCTTTCTTACAGTAAGGAATAGCATGACATCACGAGGAGACAGAAAAAACTTTCTTGAGAAAGATGTGTGTCTTTTAAAGCATTGTGGACATCTTTCCAAGGTTTACACTTTGCAAACAACTCAAAAGACTCTATTCAAATACTTCACACTTGGGCATGCTTTGTCAAGTCTTGACTCTTGGTGAGTATTTATTATTATCTTTAGAGAGTAGGTTTTCTCCAACAGACATAGAATTATGTAGCTATGATTTATGCAAATTTAAAGGTTTCACATTGACTATGTGTAGGTTGGATGTAAGTGTGTTGAATTTATGTATTACAGTGAGATGGAGACATATCTCATTCTCCGTCTCCTATAGCACTTAGATTTGTTGACAGGGTTTTCTATCTCAAAGACCGTCAACCATGTATTATAGAGTTCTATATTCTCCTATGTATTTAGGTACTTTTATGCTTGTTCGGTTATCATCGTACCAAAATAAGCCCCATAGATAACTTATCTTCTTCTATGTGGGCGTCTTTTGCAGTGTTTAACCTTGGTGACATTGAGCTTTTTTATGACCAAAGGGCCTTTTTAGATTATCCCACTTTTGCACTTCTACAAGGAGTACTTTAGGATGTCTTACTACATCATGTCATTCTTTGTGACTTTGGGAGGTCTATGTCAAAAAGATAACACTTTGTACTATGATAGTTTTTTCACTTTACATAGCCATGCTAGTTTATCTAGAGTGTCTCTTAGCAATTTTCTTTGGGAAGACTCCAAGGTAATGCGTACCTTTGGGATGCTAAACTTAGACATATTTTCAAAAACAAGATGAGCAAGTTAGTAACCAAAATTTCACTAATTGTTAGTGGATCAGAGGACTTGCCTGCTTGTGAATCTTGTTTAAAGGAAAAAATGACAATGACTCAATTTGTTGGACAAACAAAGCAATCTACTTGTAATAACCCAAATTTTAAAATCATAAAATATTGCAAAATGTGAAATCGATAAATTTAGCTTAATTAATTTTGGGTTGATTTAATTATAGCTTAGAACTAAATATTTATAATTGAGGATTTGGATTACAAATAAAAGAAGGAATTGATTGTGCAAAACTATAAAGTTTAGGGGGTTAATGTGGAGAAATTAAAAATTGGAAGACTTTGAAATAATTAAACTAGGGCTTAGTTGACTGAAATAAAAGAGGATAGAGGTCAATATGTGAAAATAAAACTTTAAGGGGATGAATGGAAGATTGGGGATTGAAATGACAAGCAGATAAAATCTCAGGGGTGTAATTGAAGTCGGTAAAGAAATTATAGGGTCAAATTGTAAGAAGCTAAAAGTTATTTCTATATATGCAACTAAGGATGGATTTTTATCTAATTCTCAAAACCTAACCCCTACCTCCACGGTGAACCACCAGCAAACGGCCATAAAACCCAAAACTAATCGGACAAAAATGTTCCTCTTGGCATGGCGAACTCACCTATACCAAGTTTGACCCAAAATAATTAGCAAAATGGCCGAAAAATTGACAAAATGGCAGACGAGCGATGGAGGTGACGGTTAGGCTGTTTCTAGTGGCGGAATGTAGTATGGCTTAGGTGAGTCATGGTCGCCAAGACGTGGGCAATCTAGTGATGGTGTTAATTTTGGATTTTGATAGGTAATAGAAGAAAAATCGACAGTAGTGGTTGACGACGAAGACTAGGGTTGGCTGCGACTTTTAAAGGTCAATTGATCAGCTTATCGTCATCGAAATGAAAAATTGGTTAGGGCATTTTACTCCTAACGTTGAGGTGCTCTCGATGGTGGTTTTAGTTCACATCTTTAATGGTAATGCGTGGTGGTGGCTCTAGAACCATATGCTCGATTTGGAATTCCAAACTTGTTTGGACTATTCCCGACTTGAGATTGGATTCAGATTCAACCCAATTTGGGTAATTTTCAATAATCAAATTTAATTCAATTAAATTGCTAAATGTAATTGAATTTTTGAATTGAAGTCTAATTATGGCATAAAATGAGATCATTAAACTATAGTTTATGGATTAATCTTACTAAATCATAGTTATTAGATTATAGTTTGACTCAAATCAATGATTTAATTTTTTAAGTGTTGCATTAAGAATTAATTGTAAGATTCAAACTTGGTAAATTAAGAAGAATGGCTTTATATTTGTATTCGTGGGCTTAGTAACATGATATGTTATAAACTAAATAGAATTATATCCAATTCAAAATTTTAAGTTATGTGAATGTTGGGCTGAAAATAAATTATCCGATTGTTGTTGAGACCTTCCATAAGGTTTTAGCAGCCAGTTTATTGACATGTCGGGTTAAGGAATATGATAGGTAATTGTCTTGCATTTTTATTTAACATGGAATTTTAGAATTATGACTGAATAGTTAGAGTAATTGAGAAACTTGAGGAGAATATTTAAGTGTATTAAAAATTATGATTTAGATATCATAATCAATGGTGGGGGTTAGATTATTTACTTTGAACTTTATATCACTTGGGAAGCAAGGTTATAAACTGCTTAAACATTTAAGAACTATCAGGACTATGTTAGAATACCTTTAAGTTGATAAAAATGTTCGCTATATTTATAGTTGAGGATCAGGGAATTGATATAGTGATAACTCAAAATTATCTTATGATAGTTCTCGGGCTAACTAGAAGCCATAACTTGAGCGACCATGAGTAGGAATTCCTTTACATTCATCAGGTGAGTTTATATTCAATAGTATGAGATTCTTTGTAATGATGCCAACATGGCATTTTGATTTGTGCTATGAATTATTATTGGATATATTCTATGTTATCAGTGAATATGACTAATACCCTTGGGGGTGTGCCCTGGGATTGATACTAAAAGATGATCGGATGATATTGATCAATGATGGCTGGTCTCTGGTTGATACCTTATTGCGATTATCTTATCTCCCACTTGATTGGAGATAACTGTCTATGAGCAGGATAAGGCAAGTAGTTGGTCATGCCATCTGTATGTGTATATCTGAGCCGATCACTTGGGCTTGAGAAATAAGGGTTTCTGTATTTTTTTTTTCTAAAGTGGAGTGACAAGGTAGGAGAACTACCAACAAAATATTTTGTAAAGATATTATGGATTTCATCTTTAGTGTTATTTAACCTTATCTTTTGTTCTTTGCCTATATCCTTTATTTAATTTCTCAGCTCAATATTTATGTTTTAAAAACCCAATGAGAGAAAGTGAATTTTGTAAAGTCTCATTACTGGTATGGGATAGTGATGGGATAGATCATCCTTAAATTTTGAATAAAACCTTCTCTCACAATTTCTGAAAATATTTATACTTCTACTCACCTCTACTATTTGCCAAATTATCACTTTATTGTTATGACTAAATTATATCACCAAGTCATTCGGGCTTATGTTGTTTTTTTATTTCTTTTGGTATTTACCCTAAATAGGATCAAGCAACAAAGATAGACTAACCTAGACAAAACATGAGGTAATGAGGGTGACGAAAGTGCTAAGTGTCATTTAGGATAGTTCGATTCAGAACTCAATGCACGATAAATATTGTTGTAGAGGTTAATTACTTGGAAATATTTGGGGAATGTATTTTCAGTTCTGGTAAGAGTGGTGGTATAAGGTAGGTAGCACCTTGATCGGAAGCAAGCACCTTTTGGCTGGGGTGTAACAGATGATACAAAGTTTAGGTTTGAAAAGCTAAGCTATGCTAAGAGATGATCCCTAGGATATGAAAAGTTTGATTGGTAAGGTGTATGCCTAATTTTGAGATTTGAAAAAAACATGGAAGTATTGGCTAGCGGAGATTAAATGTGATTCTAAATTCTATTTAGGATGTGAAATTTTAGATAATATTCGATCAAAAGGACATGAGATGTTATAACTGGGGTGCGCAACCAATGTATAACCCGTAGCTCCTAAAGTATTGAGCTTGTGACTTTTTATAATTGGTGGGAATAATATCCTTGGGAAACTACATTAAGTGTGAATTCATTTGGGAACATTTCAATTAGTATATGAGCTTATGATTGTTTTAGATAAGATTGAATTTGATGGATAAAGGGATCTTATGGGATTATTGCCTTGGGTATTAGAGTATGTTGTGGTTTAAGATAAGGTTATTTGGAAAGTGGCATGTTGATGACTCAAATCTCCTTGGTGTATGGAATATTGAGATTAACGGAGGCTAAGGTTGGTAAGAAGATTTAGCTAGGACATGAACTTTTGGGATATTATTTGATATTAAGAGAGTAAAGGATTGGTGTTGGAGTGGCCAACCAATATCTAATTCGCTACACTCGAAATGTTAAGCATATGACTTCATTAGTGTTGGGTGGAGTAGTATCTTTAGTATGGCATTGTTGTGTAGGTATATCTTGTAATAACAGAACTTGAGAAGCAAAAGATCATTTTAGGGTAATTAGCATTTTATTTCACACATGAGATTGAGGTCCATACGATATGTTATCACAAAGGAATTGATATTTCAATAATGGGATTGATTAGTATGATCATATTGGGGTATTTGAAAGAAAAACAAGGAATAATTTCCATAAGAAAATCTTTCATGGTAAGGATGACTATCATGGAGATATGGGCATAATTTGAATGTTTGGGAGGTTAGTTCATTAATAGTAGGGAAACTCATTAATATGATTGTAAAATGACCACAAACAAATGAAAGAGTGGTTGACTATGAGAATGAGGTTGTTAAGGAATGCATAAGATATCTATGGTTAGTAAAGGAGTCAAAGAAAATACTAAGGGTACAAGAATCCAAAAGAAAGGATTTAAAGGAATTGAATGGAAATGATGAGGTAAGAAGCATTTTAATAGAGTCCTAATTTAGAAAGGATTTGATGGAAGACAAGGACTATGGTTCTGGTGAGACATAACCAATCATTGAAATCTAAAGATATAAGATATGTGAATGACAACCAAAGACCACATAGAGATAAGGAACCTTGAGTAGATTTTCACAATGGAATGGTAGGATGTTAAGTTATGGTGATTGATTATCAAGTGTGATTAGCTAAATAACGTCATTAGTAATATGTGAGATTCATATAGAAATGAAATAAACTAGTAGGATGACCCCGAATACCTCAGCTATCCTCGACTGGAGCCCGTAGCTTTTGTGGTAACTCCTTTCATAACGAGAGCATATGTTGGAAGAACCATAGAAATACATGCAGTACGATAACAATGAATTTTTTGTTTGAGATTCTCTTAAAATCAAGCCGTTACCCTCAAGTATTTAGAAGGACAAGAGCACATAAGCAGTTAAAGGTACTGTCTAAGTTTGAATGTCAGTCGAGGATCTAGTTCTATGCAATCCAGGCTTTATCTCATAGATGGAATCTAAAGATCATAAGCATACTACTTCTGAGTATTTGGTCTACATAAAATTTTTGTGAACTAATGGTGAATTATTTGGAAGCATATGATTCATCATGGAATCTTAGGTAGGGTTAGTGTAAATGATTTCATTATTGGTTTTAAATGTAACAAACCTAGCTTGGTGATGTGAAGTATTGCATACGTAAACTTGAGCTCTAGGGTGACTCATGTAAATGTCTATACTTATATGAGTTGGTGTTGACGATAGCTGTGGACTTGAATTTATTATGCATTTTTGGGATATGTAATTATGCTGAACTTTTTGGTTTGTATCTAACTAGGCTATTAAGATCTTGATACTGATGACATCATAAATTCTAGGTCAATAACTTCATTAAGTTAATACAATTTAGGTGAATAGGTAGGTTGTGATATTTAAGTGTATGAATTGTTACACTATTCTAAGGATATTAAGTCACTTTTAATGTAAGTATCATATGAGTGGAAAATTGTGGTACTAATGATTGTATGCACATGATGGCGACTGTTGAGTATCTTTAAATAATCACATAGTAATCTCCCCATTGTTTATAAACATTTTAGGTTGAACAGTGCAAGTTAAATTGGTTTAAGTAGTCCCTTCGAACCAAAATTTTGATATGCCAAAAATTAATGTTGGTTAAAAGTATTAGATGGATACAAATACAGCTACTTGTATCACTATGAGTGATCATGAATAGATTTTTATGTTATATGGAGAATCCTTTAGTGGGAAATGTATAGGTAAAAACATAGATGCTAGCAACAACCATCTTATGTCAATTTTAGGAGAAGATTTTGAAGTAAACAAGCTGGACATGGAATCTAATAGAGATGACATGATGCTTTTATGGTTTATTGATAACCTCAACTAGGTCAGTAAGATTTGGATAGAATTTGGGGTGACATAGGGTGGGAATCCGACTCTAGTGAAACTATATCTTTATAAGTTAACAACAAACACTGTTTTTGAAGAATAGTGATAAACACAACTAACCCAGTAATTTTGAAGGTATCATAAAAGGCTTCATTGGAATGACTTCAGGTAAATTCTTAAGCTTCTTATATGGAGGTTTATGGATGAATTAGCAATTAGAATATCCAAACTTATGGGACAAGAATAGGAATTAGATAAGCCTCATTGAATATGAGATCATAATACTCGGCTCTATGTACATTACTTTGCCCAAGACAAGGGTGTATAGTTTATCTTAAGATTGAACTCGGTTGAACCATTCTTAGTTATAAGTCGGTGAAGAAAGCATTTTAGGAATTACCTCTCGTTTGTAATGCAGGTACTAGGGACTGATATACTATCATTTAAGTGGTCAAACTCCCACCATAATTGTAGATATGAGATATAGGATGTTTGATTTATCGGATTAGGCTCTAGTAAATCTATTCAAGATAGTTGGTAAATTTGGAATTTAAGAAAGAGTCATACTACATACATAATTGGTGTTGTAGATATTTATAGGAATATCAATTATGCATCAAGTTAATCGATTATCGATTGGGGAAAAAGACACATTTAAAGATATGTGACATCATGAAAGATCATCAGGATAATCTTACTGAGGTCAAGGTTATAGTCAATTAGGAAGAGCTAAGATGCAATTATATCAGAAGTGTAGAGCTTTAAGGCCTTATCAAATTAACACTAGGAGTGTACTTGTGGTTCTTATGATAATAAATTCATTGATTAATCTAGTTAAGAGAACTGGTGGTCTTAAAAGATGAATAATGATAGAAGATAATTGTGTGGATTAAGGACCAAGATTAACTCATCCTAGTTATCATTTCTCCTATAGAATGTACATGATAATTTCATATATCCATGCCAACCAAAGAAATGGTTATGAAGAGATTATTCCACATATCATAGGGGATTTGAGTGTAGAAACGGGAGTGATCCATTTGAGATATAGAATTCGCTATCCTGGGTTGTCTCACTACATTGGGGTTATTCATATTAATGATGGAATTTCTTGGAGAATATGACCATAGTGTATCAAGTTAAAGCACCCCCATTTGAATCTAAAGGACAAGAAGAAATAGAAGGATTGTAAGGAATCTAAGTCGTGAGTTTTAGGATAAATCAATCCTTACCTTATAAGATACAAAACCCATGATTCCTTAGGAGGGGATGGAACTTTGATCGTACCAACATTAAGGTCATGGTAAGCTGAAAAAGATCGAAGAATATACTGTGAGTACATGTTTCTTAGGCTTTAACAATGCATATCAAATATGATCTTCTTAGGGCTACAGGTCCATTAATCTAAAAGAATTGAGAAATGGTCTAGTCTTTGAATAAATGGAGAGGTATGGAAAAATTTTGAGGATTAAGGAAATAGATTAATCATGGTAGTAGTTTTATCCATCTTTGGGAAACGTAAGGAAATATCAAGCATACTTATACTTAAAAGGAGTATGAGATCATTTGGGAGTAATTTTATAGGTACTAAAAAGGCTTGAGATGTAAGATGGATGATCTTGTTGAACATTGAACATAGAATATCACTCGAAGCATTCAATAAAATATGGGAGACTCACGTAAGTATGAGTAACCAAGAAGCTCACATTAGTGTTTCCATTAAGAATGATTTCTATCATTCATGGCAAGTAGGAGATATTCGAAATAGGAGAAAGAAAATGTGGAACCAATTGAGCGGAAAAGAATAGTTAACCTCAACAAAATATTTCTTAGGAATAGCAAAATGATATTTGATGATACTATGAGATCTTTCATATTTCAAATAAGAATATGGGGACTAGATTCTCTTAAGGGGGGAAAGTATAACACCCTAAATTTTAAAATCATAAAATATTGCAAAATGTGAAATCGATAAATTTAGCTTCATTAATTTTAGGTTGATTTAATTACAGCCTATAATTAAATATTTATAATCAAGGGTTTGGATTGCAAATAAAAGAAGGACGTGATTGTCCAAAACTATAAAGTGCAAGGGGTTAATACAGAGAAGTTAAAAGTTGGAAGACTTTGAAATAATTAAACTAGGGCTTAGTTGACTGAAATAAAAGAGGATAGGGATTAATGTGTGAAAAATAAAACTTTAAGGGGCGAAATGGAAGATTGGGGACTGAACTGACAAGCTAATAAAATCCCGAAGGTGTAATTGAAGTCAGTTTAGAAATTATGGGGTCAAATTGTAAGAAGTTAAAGTTATTTCTATATATGCAACTAAGAACGGATTTTTGTCTAATTCTCAAAATCGACCCAACTCCTAGCTCCATGATGAACTGCCAGCAAACGGCCATAAAGCCCAAAATCAATTGAACGAAAATGTTCCTCTTATCATGGTGAACTTACCCATAACAAGTTTGACCCAAAATAACTTGTGAAATGGCCAAAACATTGACGCGACGATGGACAAGCAATGGAGGTAGCAGTTAGGCAGTTTCCAATGGTGAAACACGGTGGGACTTAGGTGGGTTTTGGTCATTGAGACGTGGGCAGTCTAGTGATGGTGTTAATTTTGGATTTCGATAGACAGTAAAGGGAGAATCGATAGTGGTGGTTGACGACGGAAGCTAGGGTTGGCCACGACTTTGAATGGCTAATTGACCGACATATCGTCATTAGAATCAAAAATTAGTTTGGGCATTTTACTTCTAGTGTCAAGGCACTCCCGATAGTGGTGCTGGTTCACATCTTCGATGGCAGTGCGTGGTAGTGGCTCTAGAACAGTATGCTCAGTTTAGAATTTTGGACTCGTCCGGACTATTCCTAACTTGAGATTACATTTGAATTCAACCCAATTTAAGTAATTTTCATTAATCAAATTTAATTCAATTAAATTGCCAAATGTAATTGAGTTTTTGAATTAAAGTCTAATTATGGCATGAACCGAGACCATTAAACTATAGTTTATGGATTATTCTTATTAAATCAAAATTATTAGATTATAGTTTGACTCAGATTAATGATTTACTTTTATAAGTGTTGCACTTAGAATTAATTGTAAGATTCAAACTTGGTAAATTAAGAAGGATGACTTTATATTTGTATTTGTGGGCCTAGTAACATGATATGTTATAAACTAAATAGAATTATATCCAATTCAGAATTTTAAGTTATGTGAATGATTGGATGAAAATAGATTATCAAATTGTTGTTAAGACCTTCCATAAGATTTTAGCAGCCAGTTTACCGATATGTTAAGTTAAGGAATATGATAGGTAATTGTCTTACATTTCTATGTGACATGAAATTTGAGAGTTATGACTGAACATTTAGAGTAATTGAGGAACTTGAGGAGAATATTTAAGTGTATTAAAGATTATGATTCAGATATCGTAATCGGTGGTGGGGGTTAGATTATTTACTTTGAACTTTAAATCACTTGGGAAGCAAGGTTATGAACTGAAGCCATGACTTGAGCGACCACAAGTAAGAATTCCTCTGCATTTATCAAGTGAGTTTATACTCAATAATATGAGATTCTTTGCAGGGAAAAGAATAAAGATACTTGTTACTATATCCTGCTCATTCACTTTCTTTTAATCTCTGTGTTAAAAATAGTACTCCACACCGCCTTTCCATATTGAGCGCTTCTGTTGTCATTAATTAACATCACTTCATCTTAAATTGGTGATTGTATTAAGGAAGCTGAAAATGATTTCAAAATATATATTGTATCGCCATGTCTCTTTGGAAACCAGCATGGTGCTGGATTTATTTGTAATGATGTCAACATGGTATTTTGATTTGTGCTGTGAATTGCTATTAGATACATTCTGTGTTATCAGTGAATATAATTAATACCCTTGGAGGTGAGCCTTGGGATCGGTATCTAAAAATGATTGGGCGTTATGGACCGATGGTGGCTGGTCTTCAGCCAATACCCTGTTATGGTTATCCTCTCTCCTAGCTAGTTGAAGGTAACTATCTATGAGCGGGATAAGTCATATAGCTAGCCATGCCATCAGTATGTGTATATCTGAGTTGATCACTCAGGCTAGAGGAATAAGGGTTTCTAATTTTTTTTTTCAAGTGGAGTGACAAGGTAGGAGAACTACCAACAACATATTTTGTAAAAGTATTATGGATTTCATCTTTAGTGTTATTTAACCTTGTCTTTTGTTCCTTACCTATATCCTCTATTCAATTTCTCAGCTCAATGTTTATTTTTTGAAAATTCAGTGAGAGATAGTGAATTTTGTGAAGTGTCATCACTGGTATAGGATGGTGATAGGATTGATCATCCTTAAATTTTGAATAAACCTTCTATCATAATTTCTGAAAATATTTATACTTCTACTTACCTCTACTATTTCTGAAATTATCACCTTGTTGTTATGGCTAAATTATATCACTAAGTCATTCAAGCTTATTTTGTTTTATTATTTTTTTCGTTATTTACTCCAGATAAGATCAAGCAACGAAGATAGACTAACCCAGGCAAAACATGAGGTAATAAGGGTGACGAAAGTGCTAAGTGCCATTCAAAATAGTTTGATTGAGAATTTAATGCATGATAAATATTTTTGTAGAGGTTAATTACTTGGGAATATTTGAGGAATGTATTTTTTGTTATGATAAGAATGGTGGTACAAGGCAGGTAGCACCTTGATCGGAAGCAAGTGCTTTTTGGCCTAGGCATTATGCTACTAGTCCTTCAAATTTAACACATATAGACATTTGAGGGCCATAAGAGTTAGTGTAAGATAAGGCTATTCTTGTTTCATTACCTTCACCGATGATTTCACTCAATTCAAATATGTACATCTTATGAAGCACAAATCCAAGGCTTTTAAAAAGTTCAAAGAGTATAGAAATGAAGTAGAAAAGCAATTTAAACTTAGTATCAAGACTCTTTGATTGGATCAATGAAGAGAATACTTAAGTACCAAATTCTTGAATTCTCTAAAAGAGAATAGGATTCTCTCCTAATAGACTCTACCCCGGCACACCCCAACATAATGGGGTAGCTAAGAGGAGAAACCATACCTTGTTAGATATGGTATAATTCATGATGAGCTTCACAGATGTCCCTATCCCATTTTGGGGATATGTTCTAGATATGATGACGAGATTACTAAATATAGTACCCTCAAAGTACATGAGATGTGGTATAGCAAAGCACCTTCTAACTCTTATTTAAGAGTTTAGGGGTCTCTTGTTTACGTCAAGAGATTAGTGGAAGATAAGTTGGATGCAACATCTACCTTGAAAAAGTTTATGGGTTACCTAAAAGTGTCTTAAGATATTTATTTCTATGATCCTTCGAAACAAAAAGTGTTTATATCTAGGAATGCCATCTTTTTATAAAACAAGTTTCTATTAGATAAAAAAGGCATTGCTGTTGAGTTTGATAAAGTTCAAGTTAATCAACCAATCCCACAAATGATAGAAATAAAAGAGCATTCTGAGCCCAGTACATAGTCTCCTAAAAGGTCAAACTGAATAAAAAAGAAAACTGAAAGGTTAAGATTCCTTCATGAGATGGGTTAAATGGATAGTGAACTAAGGATTTATGAGAAAGCCATATCAAACATGGATTTGGGTTATGAGCTTAAAACTATGAAATTTGAAATACACTCTATACACTCTAGCAAAGTATGAACTTTGGTAGATCTATTAGAGGGTATAGTACCCATTGGTTGCAAGTGAATCTATAAGTGAATGCTTGGAGTTAATGGAAAGGTGACTACCTTTAAAGCTAGACTTGTGGTAAAATATTATACTCAAAGATCCAGTATTGACTTTGAGGAAACCTTTTCACTAGTCGCTATGCTTAAGTCTATTAGGATTATACTTAACATAGCCATTTACCATGACTATGAAATTTGGCAAATAGATGTAAAAACTACCTTTCTCAATGGAAACATTGATAAGAAAATCTATATAGAGCAACCAGAAGGCTTTAAATTCAAAAGGAGTGAGAAAAAGGTCTACAAACTTCAAATGTCCATTTGTGAACTTAAGCAAGCATCCTAAAGTTTGAACATACATTTTAATAAGGTAGTCAAATTGTTAGCTTCATAAAAAATATATATAAAACGTGTATGCACAAAAAGGCTAGTGGGAGTTAGACATTCTTCTTATTGGGAATAGAAAGAGACGTTAGAGTGTACTAAAGTATAGTTATCTTAGCAATTCTCTATGAAAGATTTGGGATAAACATCTTATGTATTAGGAATATATATCTATAGAGATAAATCAAGGAGGGTATTAGGTCTCTCCCAATGTACGTATGTAGATAAGATACTAAATAGATTTAGTGTAGAGAAATTTAAGAAAAGATTCTTCCAATGGGACATAGAATCTGCTACTTTAAGTCTATGGCCCCTAAAATAAAGGAAAAGACAAAAAAAGATGTCCAACATACCTTACGCATTTGCTATTGGAAGCACAATACATGCTATGCTATGTACGAGATTAGATCTAGCTCATGCTATAAGTATCACCAGCTACTACCAATCCAATCCCATTGAGAGTCACTAGAAAGTCATAAAACAATCCTAGAGGGACTAAGGACGTATTTTTGGCAATGGAGAATTGAAACTTGAGGGGTTTTCGAATTCTAGTTTCCAATCCAATGAAGATGACCTCAAATCTACTTCTGGATTCATATTTTGCCACCATGGTGGTAGGGTAAGTTGGAAAAGTTCCAAGTAAGACACCGCAATTAATTCTATCACTGAGGTAGAATATATTACAGCATTGGACATCGCAAAGGAAGGTGTTTAGATGAAAATTTTCATCTAGGAGTTGGATATAGTACCTAGTATCGTTGAGCTGGTAGTTGTCATTTGAGGACAACAATGGATCCATTATGCAAGTAATGGAGCTAAAATCTCATTAATGATCCAAACATAAATTAATGCATTATCACTTGATCTATGAGATCATTAATAGAGGCAACATTTAAGTGGAAGAGTTGCTACGGAAGAGAATATAGTATATCCACTAAATCCCTAAGGCAAAAGGTCTTTGAAAAGCATTTTGAGAAGATGGACTTAAAGACTATGGGGAATTGGTTTTAAGATAAGTGGGAGATTGTTGGAATATTTCTCTTAGCCAAAAAGATTAGCGTGTAAAACTACTCCTTATAAAACAATCTTAATTAAATGATATTTTATAAAATGACCATCTTTATTTTATGCATTTCTGATATTCTTCACATGCATTTAATTGAAGCTCTTAAATCATATAAGACTGTAGAACTTGGTCACACATATGATGATAATCATGAAATAAGTTTCTATGGTCATGACTTTAAATATTCTAAGTCATAGAGTCTTATGAGATAAGGCATATAAGATTTGGATAGATTTGTACTAACAATGCATACTCTAAGAAGTTGGATATTGGGCAATCCATGTAAGATGTCGATACACGTTAGTGGGTGCTTGTTAAAGAGAAAATTCACTAAAAACTTGCCCAAAGAATCTACGAGGTAGCTGGAGTGGCATGTTGGTAGTGGATAATTCTCCAGCTTATGATAGTGTATATAATTAGTCATCTGACTTGAGGTTTATAGATGACATTGTATTTAGATCCTTGTGCTTTGATTTTGTTCTGACCGCATAGTGGGTTACTTAGGGTTTAGGTTGGGCAAAAGCTACCTAAGTATGGAGATTGATGAGTTCCAAAATGGGATGCATTTCACTCATTTGTGAAGAATGAGTTGATCTTCTATGTATTTTAGGATGGTCAATTTCAAGAAATCCTTGTGCAAGGTAATATGAAAATTTAAAAAGGGAGTTTTTCAAAGATGAGATCAAAAATGAGAATCGAACATCAAGAATAAATGTATAGTTATCAAGGTTATTAAGGAGCCTACAAATATCTTACCCTAGGTCTCTTTCAAGACACAAGAAACAAAAAGGACCATATTTGCATGGTAGTCAGAGGTGGAATAGGTTCACCTAATATTAATTCATTCAATTGGTTGGGCACCATAGGCTTATGCTAAACATCGAATATGGATATTGGATACTCTTCAATTAATATAGATTAATTGAAAGAATGATTAGTTTAAAAGAGCTTAAACTAATTAGAATATTTCATATCCACTAAATCACAAAGCATTGTGAGACTATGTGCAATTAATTGGTGAACAGTAAGGGTTACACACAAAAACCTTGAACACTTTAATTGGAATTAGAGAAAAATTATCTAAGGAGTTAGATAATTAAATTGGTCAAATTTGGAAGAGACCAAGTTGACTAATTAAGAGTTGGTTATAATGGCTTGATTGATTTAAAGTGTTAAATTAAGTAAATAATTTAAGACATTAAATTAGTCAAATTAAACTAAAATGTTAATTTAATTGGAGCCATGTGACGATTTAAGCAGTCTAGTTAACTTCAGGAGTTAAGTTGATTTAATTAAATTAAGGGGGTTAATTTAATTAATTAAGAAATCTAATTTTGGAGGAAAAATTAAAATGGAAGATTCCATTTATATATTAGGTAGCATTTTAATTTTCTAATCAAAATTAAATTTTAATTGGTAGAAATTAAAATCCAACTACATAAACAAGCGGGCATGCTACTTGGCAAGGTGTGAGGAATGTATGAAAGATGAATCTAGAGGCATGCACCACATCTTATAAATCCACCCTCACACCATTCATCATTGGTGACCACACCACTTAGTTTCCCTCCCAAAATTCTCTCAATTAGTTGAGATCCAAAACTACTATCCTAGATTCTCTCCACAACTCCCTCTTTTTCGAACTTCCTCACCTTTTCTCCACCACATTCCCCTTTCATCTTTATTCTATTTCTAACTCTAGATTTCGGTTTTAGAGTGTAAAATGTGTGTGGATACCTTTAGAGACACTAAATTTGGAGTGTTGGATTATTAGTGAACAAGGAAGATCACTTGGAGAAGAGATCTTCAAGAGGCGATTCAAGGCAACTCAAGGCTTTTAGTTTGTAGAATTTTGCTGTTGTTTTGCCGTGATTTTGGAGGAGCGTTTGGAGGCCAAAAGTTTTTGCTCTTTGTGGAAAAGGAGTGGGAAGAGTCCAAGTTAAGAGGAGTGGAAAATCGTCACTAGAGGAGTCTATTGAAAGATCTTCAAGTTGATTTTGTGAAAATCATCTAAAGGTACTTCTTTTTCACCTTAAATCCATAATTATGGCATAATCTAGATCCTTAGGTGTAGTGTTGCAAGTTAATTTTGAAGTTTTAATTTCCTATAGTGAATATATCCTTGCCTCACTACTATCTTTAACTTTTCTATTCAAACCTAAAATTTAAACGTTGAGAATTCTAGGTCATTTTGGTGGGGAAATTGGATTTTTTAGCCTTAGTCATAAATAAGAGCCAGCTCCTTCCCATCACCTGGAACTCATTCCTTCCTTTATGTAGATATCAAAAATTATATTAGATATAAACCATTTCTTTGATCTCTTTATCTATCAATCATCACTACAAAAAATCATTAGGATCAAAGATTAGTTAATTATCATCAAAAACATTTATTGGACTAAAAGGTCAACAGTTTTCAACTACACTTCTAGGCTCCACGTCTTCTTCTCCAAAGGTAATGCTGGGTAATAGATGAAGTATTTCATAAATTCCCAATTTGGGATTAAATGAATAAGCTTAGGTTAGCCTTATTGCTCGTGCCTTATTGCTCGTGCCTATTCCTTTCTACACTCAAGGAGTCTCATCTAGTTAGTTTTCCTAAGATCACTTATATGAAGCTAATAATAGGCAAGTTCTCTAAGCCTTATAGTCTTTTAACTCTGGATGATCATTAGGTTACTGCTGGTGATCCTCATTTCCTTTGCCATTTAAATCTCTTTGAAACTGCTTTACCTCTGGGCCACATACTCTTTAAGATATCCTTTTTAGATTTGTCTCTCAATTTCATCCTTTAGATGATAGCACTCCTCAATTGCATATCCATAGTACAATGGAAGCATCACCACTTGTCAGACTTTTACTTCTTCAAGTTATCTTTCATCATTTGAGAAGCGTGTTGGATGAGACTCTGTTGCAATGCTAGTTTAGATCACTATTTTAGGGACCATAAGCAGAGTGCAAATGTAGTAAGTCTAAAGAGGACCACGTCTATAGTCTCCTAGCTTCTTATTATTGCTGTTACTTTTTTTACCTTTGCATATTCTAGTATCCTAGAAGGCACAACATCCTCAATCCTAACATATTTCTCCATGCTAATGAGGAGCTCCTCTAAAGTTGTTAGGGGTTTTGGCTATAGATTCTTGGAACTTTTTATGTTTCAAATTTTGTTCAATGATGCTAGCCATGAGCTCTTAGTTGATGTTGGGGATCTTGTGCATTTGAGATAGTCTCTTTAGGTTTTCTATGCTTTTGCTCGATGGTGAACAAGTGTGCTACCATCTTGGGGTACCTCTGGTTGATAGAGAAGTTGAGAAGGAAATGTTAAGCCAACTGCTCCACCCACTAATAAATCCAGTTAGCATCTAATTGAACTATAACAGGATGTATTTATGGTGCAAAATACATTACAATAGGCAGCTCATTTAGGACGTACAGCTTCATCCTTGCTATGAAGTTATCAAGATGCTCTTGAGAGTCCATAGTGCCATTAAACTTCGGTAAGTTGGCATTCTTTATTCCTAGGGGAAGTGTCTTGACCAAGATAGCTGAATAGAAATAATTACATCTTAGGAGAGCAACAACTATCCTGAAGGCTAAGGCACCAATGAATGGATTTGTATTTTAGTGGCAGCAGATAGCCATTCAGAAAAGTTTGCTTGGAGGGACGAGTTTATGTCCATTTGCTGAGGTAGAGGTATAGGAGCAGTATCTCGCATTGAGTTGGTCCTCTGTTTTATCCTCTTTAGGGGATGACAAAGCCCCATAACTCTAGTGAGAGGATTGTAGTTGCTTCTAATGTGACTATTCCTCAGCATACTGGGCCACAACTTTAGCCACAACTTGAGCAGAGGCATTTTACAATATTATTTTCAATAGCTCTTAGGTCATTTGCAGAATTGGTTCTCTAAAAGATGGTATCTACCATGTGGGCATCTCTTCTAGTGGTCAATGCACCTCTAGTGTAGGCTTCAACGCAAGACATGATTGTGCCTCAAATTGGTTGTTCTCTATGTTCTTAGACTTTAGGACCACTTGGTTGTTGGAATCTTGAGCTCTAGACCTCATTTGCATTCTCAGCATTACTTCCTCTCAAGTAAAAGTTCTTACAGATGGTGCCAAGATGATCTGCTCGGATTCAAAAATAAAAAAAGTTTAAAATTCTTTTTCTTTGAAATATGGTGCAAAGAGTTCTCAATTCTCAATTTTTTGCCCAAGATTTTCCATCTCTAGTTGAATTTTTTAGCTTAGTATTTACAGTGTTTTTAGTGGGCTTCGATCTACTAGAGTTTAGATGCCCTTATTGGTACGCTTAATCAATTGAGTTCTTTAACCTTTTTTTTCATTTATTATTTAATTAATTAGGTCTTTTTAATCTATTTTTACCTTTTTATCTCTAGGGACTTAATTTTTTATATCAATATAAATGTTACTAAATTACATTTATTATGGCATTAATAGATACAACAAAAAAATCCGTCAAATGATATGCTAAAATATCAAAAAATACATTAAATAACATGTCAAAATGTTACAAAATATTTCTAATTGACATGATAATATACCACTAAAAATCCATGTAATGACATTTTAAAATACCACAAAAATTTCTTTAGATAACATGCTAACACGTCAAACAAAAAGTAATAAATAACATGTTAAAATATTATAAAAATATTTTTAAATGACATGTTAACATGCCACAAAAAAATATATACAATGATGTTAAAATACCATGAAAATTCCTTTAAAGGTCGTGGTAACAAACCTAAAAAAATTTAAGTAAATAACATATTAAATTAAATACTTCAAGAGATTCTTACAAAGATATGCAAACCTACCTCCATTACTCATATATTAGACTTCAACATACCCCAATTGTTCTGTAAGAAACACGAACCCACACTCATCCGTTAGCAAAAGTGCGAGTTTGCAAGTAAGCACATCAACTATTGGATATATATAACTAAAAATATTAATTTATTTTTTATTTTATTAATATATTTTTTCAATTTTTTAAATACATGTTCCTGAATTTTTTATATAAAATAAATTCTAATATAGTATACCCCTTATGCACGAGTCAAGATACGTACACCAGTGTGCCCCACTTATATCACTTCATTTTTATTTACCTAATATATAGAAGAAATAATGATAAACGGATGACAAAAAAGCAAAAACTCAAAACCTCTAAAAACTATTACAAAAATGGCATTAAAGCACAAGTATTAAATACAAAGCACTCAAACTCAAAAATAATGTAAATATAAAATTTTTATTCCGATAATTCTAATAGTAAGTTACAATTCAAATACAAATTGATGTGAAATAACTCTATTTATCATAGAGCATAATTTTCCTCTCAATGCATGGGACAACTAATTTAGTTAAGAAAATTTCTTTGGAATGAAGCAACAATATACTCGAACACGCTTTTTCGTAGATGCAACAATTGTTCATTGATTTGACTTTTTGAGCCCATATCAATTTATCTATATAGTAATTTTTATAAACTCAATTCTAACCTAGCCTAAAAAATTACTTTAAAAAAAATCATCAAGAAATACACTTTTTAAATTATAATAGCATAAGTAAATAATTAGACAAGAATTGATGAAATTTATATTTTTTTAATATATGAATTTGAATTGAATTTTATGTACTCCATTTTCAAGACATATACCAATAAATTACACTATTAAAGACACAATAGTTTATAATAACTTTGCTGAAGCCTACATCCACTACCTAAACTTTCTTAAGACTCCAACTTGTAGTGTTACTTTAAACAATTCTAGCACGAGTTTTGCCCCTCTTCACCAACACTAGTACTTCAAGAAGACACTCTGTATATGATTGAATTATATTTCTTGGTTTACTAGTAAGGTCTTTAGCTCTTTAAATAAAGGAGTTGATAGATATCTTTCTATCTTCATGTGATTGGATTGCTTAATAGTAACTTGTTAAAGTAATAGTTGACTTGTGTTGCAAAATGAAGACGGGTTGTTTATGATCTCAATCAAATCAACTAAAGCTTGATTAATGCTTGTTGTTAAAATAATACATGATAATTATGGAAAAATGTTGTCATCATCAAAATAAGCTGCTCGAAGGATAGAGGTAAAGGCTTAGCCCTAGAGGGCCAATGTTATTACTTCACTCATGAAAGAGAGTAATTTCCAAGGGAAGCGTCAACAGAATGCAAAATCACCCTTAAAGAAACCATTTAGGGGGAAGATATAGATATTAGCAGCTTAGTCCCTACAATAGAGATGGAAAATATCCCCCAATTTAAATAAGCACATCCCTTGTGGCGCCTAAAAGTTTCTTTCTTTTCCAAAGTTATTCTAGTAGTTAGGATTTTTTTTTTTTGTTTTTTTTTTTGCAATTCTAAGTTATTCTAACTTAATTTTTTTCCTATTTTCTTTAAGAATAAAAACCATCCTAGCTTGAGAAATGATACTTTTTTTCTTTTGATTATTTTAGTACGAACATTATGATGTTTATTTACAAATGTGTCCATTCATTTACTACATGATTACAACTTGCAAGAATACTTCACTTGTGGTAGGACCCAAAATGCATGCATATAACAAAAAACCAACATATGACATCAAATAAAAAATAAAAATAGTGATAATGACTCCATCAAGTGGTTGACAAATGTGCTACATCAGCACCACCGTGAAACCCCAAGGGGATATATGGAGGACGACATTAGCACCACTATATGATCTCTAAGGTGGCACATGGTGAATGACATCAGTACCACTATAAGACATCTAAGGGGCCACGTGAAAAAAGATTGCTATATAAGACCCCAAGGGGGCACGCAACATAAAGGCTATTATAAGACCCCTAAAGAATACATGGCAAACTCAAAAGACCACTATAAGACTCTTAAGAAGTACGTGACAAACTCAAAAATCCCATCATAAGTTCCCCAAAGGAGACACATGACAAACTTAAGAAAACCACTATAAGAACCCCGAAGGGGTGCATGGCAAATACCAAAGATTGCTATTTATAAAACTCTTAAGGGCGTATGATAAACAACAAAGATTGTTATCAGACCACTAAAGGGGCACACAACAATCAAGACTATTATAAGACTCCCAAAAGAGCAATCAAGACTACTATAAGACCCCCCCAAAAGGGCACACAACAATCAAAGCTGTTGTAAAACCCTCAAGGGACCATGTAGTCTTAACAACTATCTCAACACCCCCTAAAGAGGAAGCATAACAATAATGTCACATTACGACCCCTAAGGGGACACAAATTGTGAGCATCAGCAATAGGGTGCAATCATGAATTCCATACTAAGACTCTCTAAGAGGGCCTCTACACATGGGGAAAAAATAAGAATATGAAGTTAACTCTTTCATAGAAACCCTAAGGAGACTTGCAATTATTTCTTATTGCAATAAATTTCAAAGAAGCAGACAAAAAGTGAAATAGTTTAGAAATGTAATAATGCTAAAGCATCATAAGAAACCTAAAGGACAAAAACATCCAAATGACTAAGTACGAAAAAGAGAAAAAAATTGGTCAAATCTTTATAACAAAAAGCAAAGTCTACTAACGCCAAAATATGCAAACAAAAATCAATGTCTAGCCTAAACTTGGCCACTAAAAAAGAAACTAACTAGTATGCAATTACAAGAAACCAAAAGTAGAGCAGTCTTTCACAGATAAGAAAAGAAAAGACCAACTCCTAGTCTAAATTTTGCTATACTAACTGTGGAAACACAATAGTTGAATCACTGCAATAACCCATGGTTAATCTCTTACGGGTGCATAGAATTCAAGCCTTTTGCAAGACCCCTAGTGGGACTTACGAGAATTAGGTTTACTAACAGACCCTTGAGTCATGTCTATTAACCCCCTAATGAGGGCTCATGAGTATCACATCTACCATAAGACCACAAAAAACTCACAAAACGATACCCAGGTTGGAAAATCCAAAAGCTAAATAAAATGAAAAAGATTAGTTGAAGATCTTAAGGAACTTTTCCATCAACTTAGCCTCACAAAAAGACTTAAGGGATTTTCGAAGAATAAAGCTCTGCAAAAAAATCATAAGTCATTTGCTGAGCATAGATCTTGCTAAAAGATCCTAAATTTTCCTTATAGCATGAAATTCCACAAGAAATTCTAAGACATTAGCAAATTGCAAAACTTATTGAAAACTACAAGTAGCCCTCAGAGTAACTTGACAAACAATCACACCTCCACACAAATGGCCCAAATGGGTACCCCCAAATCACGATCACCCAATAGGTAGCCTCTAAGTCCTAACTACCCCTTAGATGGACCACTTTATCTCAGTCGACCTCCTAGCCATTCGACACCTAATGGTAGTCTCCTGTTTATTCTCGATGCTTTATTCTTAGCTCTAATGTGCTGCTCACAGTAGATATGCTCTTCTCTCTCCCTAAAAGAACTTTAAGACTCAATATACAGTTTCTTAATGAGCATTAAAAGATTTAAAATAGAAGAGAAGAGATAGATAACACCTAAAAAGAGTTCTAAATCATTTGCTGAATGTGGTGCCCTACTGGCGATCCTAAAGAATCTTTTGAGTGCAAAAATCTATGAGAAATTTGAAGTCCTTCACAGAATATAAAGCTCCAATAAAGATCTAATGCAATCTGTAGAGACTGAAGCTTCACAAAACTTCTAGGTCATTTGTAGAGATCAAAGCTCTACCAAATGTCTTACACAATCACCTAAGAGTGATGCTTCACTAAAAAAATTCCAAGTGATTTCCAAAGCTAAGATGCTACGACAAAAATGATGAAGTCCTGACATGACCCCCAAACGCACGCTTGTGTAGAGAAACCAACCATATAGTTGAAGAAATTCAACTTCTTCAAAGTGAACAAACAAAGCAAAACTGCCTGCGATAAAGAGGATTTTAGCTAAAATAGGAGCACACTTGGGCTTCTCCTTGAAAAAGTTCTTCCTTTCTAAGCTAGACTCTGACTCCACCACTAGACTCTAACTCTAGGTCAAACCTACTGCTATCATCATTGTACCATATCTCACTCTCGAGCTTAAACGACCTTCTTTCTTAGGTGGGATAACCCTTCCTAAAAGATAATTTCTTGAAATTGACTCTCCCCAAGTTCAATTAATTTGAGGAAAACCTCAAAAACTCAAGCAACAAAATAATGTTGAGACTCAAAGGCTCACAGAGAATGTAAGTTGTCAGAAAGGAGCAAACTCACTAAAGTATCTAACTCAAAAAAGTTGAAAATTTTAAGTAACAGGAATGAGTAAAATAAAAGACAACACGTCCGTCTTGAAAAATTGTATAAGTCCCTCAAAGGACATAAATCACTAAGCAAGCATTACTTCTTGAAGACAACAAGTTGAGGGGAGTTAATGGTCTCCAAGTCAATCAATTATAAAATTATTTGAATCATTTCAAATTAAATTATAGATAAAATTAATATGAAAAAGTAAAATTGGTTATTAATGTACTTAAAATTATTTTTACAATATACTTCCAATATGTAAATAAATTTTCAAATTTAAAGTATTATAGTTTGATGATATGGAAAACTATGATCCCAAGGATAAAAATGGAAAAATAAAATTAAAGGCTTAAATAAATGAATGAATAAGAAAAGGGAAAGTGAACCCAATAAATTAAGCCTTCCAAGATGGGCACCTAAAACCAAGTGGGTTGAAGCCTAATAAGGACTTAATCAATATCAATACCAACTTCCAAAGCCAAAAAAGGGCATTTGATCATTTATAGAAAAAGAAAAAAAAAACTCAAGTTCTAACTCTATGCATGCACATTTCAACAGCAAAAGCCTAATTCTAGTAGTTGATATTTGGAAAGAATTGAACTCCATTTTTGCGCAGCATCAAAGAACTTAAGAAAACTATATTCATGATAAAACATACAACATTCACAAATTTCCCCAAAAGGATTTATGGAGGCCATATTCATTTAGCATAAGACAAGCCATTTGTTGTAAAATCATGTTTTTTCTTTCCACTACACTATTTATTGTGGTGTTTTCAAAGTAAAGAAGTTATGAATAAGGATTTGAATTGGTTCCTTTTTGGCATGCATCACATATTTTATCTTTCACAAAATGAATTCTGGGAATTCCCTTGACAAGTTACCTTTTGACTAGATGATTTAGATGTTTCATATTTGCATGTCCCAAGCATTTATGCCATGTCTAACAAGAATGTTCAGTAGCAACAAGATATTAAACATTTTAATTTAACAAATTATCTAAGTTTGAGCAATAGATATTTCTATTTCTAATAGTAACAATAATAGCTTCATCCCCTTTAGTTATAACACATTTTGAAGGCTTGAATTACGCCTAATAGCCTTTATCATAGAGTTGGCTAGTATTAAGTAGATTATATTTTTAGCCATCAACTAGCCCAACATTTTAATGGAAGTTCCAATGCCTTTTCCAATGATACCTATACTAATAATTTTTCCTTTATTATTGTCGGCAAATAGTGTACTTCCTCGCATCTTTACTGCTAATCACATATCCAGAACATCTGTTATCCAGATACTATTCATCCTCTTTACTGGTTTTCTTCCCTCTTTCTTGAAATAAGAAGATTTATTTTAAGTACCCACCTATTATTAGATCCTTTTTGGATAGATTTGGGCACCTAGATAATTTTTTTCCAATGTCCTTATTTGTTGTGCACTTATACAATTTGCGTCCGAATCTTCCACATGCATTACATGTTCTTTTTTGATGTGTAAGAGTGGATTTTAGTTTTTGAAGGAAAATAGGTTCATTTATTTGGCTTTTACCTTAATAATTTGTTTTAGATTGTAAACCTCTAAGCATTCCATTTTTACTTTCTAAATTCTACTGACAATGTTTTTCCCTTTGTTGTAATCTTTGTTTATGATTGTATCATATTTCTAAACTAGCTCTTCACTTTCTTCATAAATGACTGCAAGTTGTTCTTTTGAGAAAAACTATTTCATTCTATAGCTTGAGCAATTCATGATGACGATTTTCATATAAATATTTGTGTTCAAATTCAAGCTCAAAATTACTAGAATTGATTTCCGATTCTTGAGATACTTACTTTTCAGCATAAGGTGGTTGTCTTCGTTGTTGAACTAGTCTGAATTACAGTCTGGAATTTATGTGTAGCCCTGTGATACTAATGACATATAGTTTGATCTAATTTTTGTTGATTCATGTTATTTCGTCTAATACTTGTCCTAGTATTACATCTGAAGCAATTTTTCATCTAAGTAAGTAATCTCAATTGTCTTGTGACTATAGTTATTTCTTTATTTGTTTTTCCTTTATTCATTTCTATTTCTTTATTTGTTTTTCCTTTATTCATTTCTCTAAAATCTTCAATTTGATAAATTTTCTGATCCAAAAGCAATGTTTTTCTTTTCACTACTAGGAAGTTTTTCTTTTCTCATAAGAGTTAGCTCATAGGAAACTAGTGAAGCAATAAGTTCCTCCATTGAGAGTGTTTCAAGGTTTTTTACTTCATGAATAGTCATCACCTAGGATGTCCATTCTCTAGGTAAGAAATGTAGGGCATTTTGGATCTGCTCATTTCAAAATTAATTTTTCCAAATGTGAACATTGGATTTAATATAACGATGAAACAGTCATACATTTAGCTTATGTTTTCACCTGGTTTCATGTAAAACATTTCTTATTGATGAGTAAGTAATGTATTTCTTTCTTGCTTTAGCTTAGATGTCCCTTTGTAGGTAACTTGGAGCATGTTCCACTTATTTTTGCAATTAAATAGGCGCTAACATGATTATACTCCTCTTTTGTTAACACATAGGATAGTATATTTTTTGCTTTTACATTCATAACTAGATAAGATCTTCATATCCTTAAGGTCAGATGTTCTCTTGTTTTTGAAAGCATTTCTTTGTTGATAAGTATTATAAGCCTATTGACCATAATACTCCACATATTGTAATCAAGCGTGATAAAATATTCTTCAATCTAGTTCTTCAAAGTTGCAAAATTTATTTCATCAAACAATTATAGGCGTGAATGAGATTGCTCCCCCATATAGATATCATAACTCATGGAACCCTTAGAATTTTTTAACTTAGGTTCGTTTAGAATCTTTATACAAGTGTGAGGTTTTGATACCAATTATTAGAATATTATAGTCTAGGAGGTAATGAATTGGGCTCAAGTTGATCAAAATATTGATAATTTTATTTTTCAAAAAATTTGTTGATAAAGAAACTAAAATAATTAAATTGTAATGGAACTTCTTCTAGAACAAACAAAGAAACAATAAAGTAAAGACATAAACATTTATGGTGGTTCAACATAGGCCTGCATCTACTACCTAAGCTTTGACTTAGGATTCAACTTGCAATATTACTTTAAATCAAAGCAAAATAAAGTACAAGGTGACAAGTAATGCAATAGGCCAGAAATACATGACTGAAACCTTAATGCTTATCAAGCCTAAACAAAGTACAGGCTATTATGACAATTATATTTTATACTAAAGCAGTGATAGTAGTCTAGAATGCTCAAACAATTCTGGCATTAGTTTCGCTCATCCTTACCAACACTAGTACTTCAAGAAATCACTCTATATATGATTGAATTGTATTTCTTAGTTTAGCTATAGGTACATCTGGAGTTGTAGCATCCCTCTTACTTAGTGCCCGAATAGTATATTAAGCTTGTGATACCCCACTCAGGATAACCCTAAATTGAGATATCAGACCAATTCAATCTTAATTATGAGCCCAGAAATAAGCAATAGGCCCATAAAATTTCAACTCAACCTATCAAAAACAGCAAAATTTTCAATCTTAACTGGCTCAACAAAACATTACATACATACCATGATTCCATTTCTTAACACCTAACAAAATATATACAGACCTCAAGTCATCAATATTAAACTTGATATATCACAATGTCTCTAAATCCAAATTTAGTATTCAAGTGAACCCATTTATACATATGAGCACCTATTCTATTGCAAAAGTGGTTTCTTCATCACAAGCCAAATTTCTATATCCTTCACTTAAACCTATTTGACAAATAAAGGATGAAATAGAGATAAGTCTAAAGGACTTAGTAAAGGATAACATAAACAATAAGCAATGGGAACCTACTGAGGAAAGAATACCTCAACAAATCATAATTTAATATTAGTACATGAGCAAGTATGATCCAAGCAACTCAAGAGCTGTAACCATCAACTTAATGATCAATTCATCTCAACCGATCCTATTCAAGATATATAGATCATCTCAACTGATCACAATCCGAGATGAATTTTTGTTAGCTCAATCCAAACTAAACTGAGAACTCACTCCAACCTTATAGCTTTAAGAACAAGTCATAATGAATCATGATACAATTACGATAAAGCAAACCCAAATAGTATATGCATTCCAATAAAACCATATAAGACATGCGTATCTGATTCACCTTAAACAAATACTTTACCAAAGTGTTTCAGCTAGATACATGGTTTTTGCCTGTATAAATCGTATGGTGCACTACAATGCCTAGGGGAAAATCCATAATGTACTGTCGATACCCAAGGGAAAATCCTTAGCATATTGCTGATACCTAGAGGAAAATTCCTAGCGTGTCACTAATACCCATGCGAGCTGTATAGCATGTCCCATATCCAAACATTTCGCCTTATTAGGCCCTTGGCCTATCAATCTCTAAATAATTAACAAGTACAAGTACCAATTTGCACAGATGCCCAAGGGTAAATCCCTAACACATTGTGAATACCACATAAACAAGTAAGTCAGCAAGGCAATAGATAACATATATAGAAATACTGACAAGGCAAAATAATAACATTTAACAAGTATGATTTAGCCATCATGGCCAAATAACAAGATACAAACGAGTAAGTGTGCCAATAAGGCATTCAATAACGATACAAGATGGGAACAAATATAGAATAATAATAAGTACTAATCAAGAACAAGTATAAGATAGTTAACACTATGAAGTTCTGGGAGCCAGAGCGGACAAAAATGAACTCATCAGAGAATAATCAAGTACTAACCTTCACAAAGGTATACAAATTAATTAATAGATCACAAGCAAGTACACAATCAATTACAGATTTCAATAAACACGAGCAGGTACAGTGCAAGCACATTTAACCCTCATAAGTGTTTTTTCACAAGAATCAATAGAAATATTTGAGGCCAAAGTGGTAGATCCTCACCTCTATAATCTTAGATACCGTAGTCGTAATCAGAAGTCTATTGGTCCATGGGACCTATTTTCTCGTCACCAAACCAAAAGAGTATAATTATAGTTAAAATCCACATTTGACCTTAATGATCACTATTAAGCTTACTATCTATCTAAAATCACTATTAACCAATAGCATGATAGTTTTAGGGCTTAAATGGTACTATCAGCCCAAAATGGCTATTAAGATCATTATTGCGAAAATAATCCCCATTTTACATCAAATTTTATAACAGAATATCAACTAGTCCTTAATTACATAATCTTTCTCATAATGTCATTCTAAAGTTAATAATAGCTTAATTTCTTCATAATTAATCCAATAAATTCTGCTTTGGTCTCAAATCTATGTATTAACGTTTAATCACTTAAGAATTTTATTTAGTCCAAGTTTGGCATATAACGTGGCATGTCCAGGTTCACTAACTATGCAACACATCCTTGAATAGGAAGTCTACGAATATATATACCAATCATACCGTAATCCTCAATATGGCATGAGTACAAGATTTACAATGGAAAAGCGTACAATATTCATGAACATATTCATAGCCATAGGCAAAACTTTAACCCAAGATTCGGCCATTGGAGTTTCAGAATCACAAACTAATTACATAGGTGCGCTCATTTTGTCAAAGAGGAAAACCTATCTCTCCATCGTCACCAAAAAATGTTAATGCCACCACCCAAAAGATGCGCCTCGACGCAAGCTATCCAATGGTCTAATCAATTTTGCTGAAAGCTACCGAATAGATCATCAATTGCGTCTTCAAAGTAGTAGCACCACCACTTGCCATTGTGTGCCACCACACCTAGTTTTCACTTATCAGTCACTGGTTCTTGAAACTGAGACTACTAGGTTGTTCACCTAGCTGAGCCCATCATACAACAACCTTGGTCTTTCCTCAAAACTACCTAAAAGAAGCAACCCGTCATCTCTACTACGATCACCTTCGGCTGGATTTTTCCCATCGCCTCACCAATCAAATTCTATTGTAGGTGGTGTCACCGAGTTGCTGGTGATAAGACGAAGCTAATAGTTAGTTTAGTTTTCCATTTTGGGGTGGTTGCTGGGAAAGTCGCTAGAGGGAAAGAGATGGGTAATGCAATGAAGATGATGATGAAATAGGGTAGAAAATATAAAATGGGGTATTTAAAGGACCATTTTTAGAAATTCTCAATTGGCCCCCAAAACTCTGTCCAGATTACAATTAGGTCCATCAAGATTTCAAAACCCTTCACTTTGGCTCCAAACTTAGTTAGTGCCTATTTTGGCCCCTTTGACCCAAAATAATTACCATGCAACCTCAAAACTTCTAAAATGTGATCCAATCAAGTCTTACCTATTTCCAATTTGACCCCAAATTTGCAAAATTCTTGCAAGTAAGTTCTTTTCATTTATTTTTCGAGCCCTAAAATCTGTCCAACCAGTATCTTAATTTCTAAATCCTTATTTTTTAAAAATTTTGAATTTCAGGGGTGTTACAAAGATACCATTGAAGAATATGCCAATGCAAAAATTAACAAACAATCAAGTTTGGCCAAAATGATAGTACTTGCAAATGTCATTATTTGGGATGAAGCTTCTATGGCAAATAGAAAATTAATAGAGTCAACAGATTATTGTGTGATATTATATAATCTTCAAGTATGCTTTTTGGTGGAAAAATAATTATTTTTGGAAATGACATTTGGCAAACATTACCTATAGTACCGCAAGGAATGAGCCAACATATGATAAAGCAAGTTTTGCCGCATCTTCTATCTAGAAAAAATTGAAGAAATTTAAATTAGATATGAATATTATAGCACAAGAAGATCCATTGTTTGCCCCATTTTTACTTAGAGTTGGTGATGGTCGAGAATCATATGTTTTTAAAGATAATATAGATATCCCTAATGATATTTTCATTCCCTTTGTTGATAGTAAATGTTCTTTAGACAACCTCATTAATATTGTCTTTCCTTCTATTGAGTTTTTTTTATAGAAAATCCACATTCATTAGTTAACAGAGCTATATTGCTGCCTAAGAATGATTGTGTGAATGAAATAAACTATATTCTTATCCAAAAAAATACCTTCTAGAGCTAAATATTATATAAGTACCATATGGAGTTTATGTAAATATTAAATTTTACTTTATTTAATTATAATAAAAATTAAATCAACTATTAGAGGAAAAACAAAACTAAGTAAGCAATTTTAATTTAAATTTTGAAAAAGTTAACTAATTCTGCTAATGCAATTATTAAATATGTTGATAGATGTGCTTGTAGCAATCTAACTAATGGCCTGAAGAAGGGGTTTAAGAGAACAATGGATCCATTTAAGCCTGTATCAAGTCCAACAAAATTAATATCTCAAAGAAAGGCTCTAAATGGATCAAAGCCTAACATGTTTGTGGCAAAACTCATCACAAGGCCAAAAATACTATTATAAAAAATGACAAAAGAAAAAATGAAGAAAGAAAGAAAGAAAGCAACCATGTATCAATTGAGGAACTAATTGCCATGATTTCAAAAACCTTCATAATGGTGCAAATGAAAGATGGTGGGCGGATTCGAGTGCTACATGCCATGTAACTCCACACAAGCATATGTTCAATACACAAGAAAATAAAAGATGATGAAAAGTAGTAAATGAGAGATTCAAAAATAAGTGATGTTGTGGCCATGGTATAGAAAATTTAAGGTTCTCAACTAGTGAAATCCTAAAAGTACTCATGAACACAAGATTGTATAAAGACCTAAAATGTGTAATTCTTTTAGTTCCTATTATTTGGCTATGGTGTGGAAAAAATAGTTTAGATAATTCCTTGTCTACAAATCCAAACATACATGTCCCCATGAGAACACAAGAAAAAAAAAATTCCTAGTCAGGCTTTTGAGCAACTGTCGTTACAACCCCTGCTAATAATTCAAGTTGATTTAGCAAGATTTGATTTTCCTTAGCAATGGTCGTGAAACCCCCACTATTATAAAAAACAATTATTTCAAAAAATTTTAGTGGGGGTTTCAAACTCCTGTTACTATTTAAGAATATTTTGTCATATGATTTCAACAAAGGTTTAATGCCCCCCCTCCCCCGGTATTAATAAAATGTGGTATTTTATCAAGAAATGAGTTAATTTTAGTAGGGGTTTACAACCCCTGCAATAATTTTTTTTAAAACTAATTTTTTGCTTAATTTTCAATATCCCTATATGCCATTTCAAATACTTGCCAATAGATCTTCATTATCAAAATTCAACACAATCAATTGATTCTAAAATCAATCTATTAAAATCAAGTCTCAAAAACATCAACATTCTAAAAAACATCATCATTTTCAAAAATATCAACATCACATCCTCCAAAACATCACATCCTCGAAAACATCAACATCATAATCCACAAGTATTAAAATGTTCAACTTAGTTTCCCATGTAAGTAAACACTACAAATAAGTAGCTAGTGAGGAGCTTTATTGTGATCTTGATTGTTGGCACTTGAAAATCTTCCTATTGGAGAAATAAGAGATTCATGTTGACTACTTGCATCATGTGCCTATACCTGTGCCTTTGGGGAGAAAAACAAGTATTTCAAAAGATCAAAGCGCCAAACTTCAACTATAACCAGCCATGCCAAACTATGAACAGAAATGTAAACAAATACCTATAGTGGTGGATCAAAAATAAAAGCTAGCTCATTAGGGATCATTTCTTCTTTAATCAAAATATAAGTCTTGACTGCATTTGTATTGTTTTTCAACTAGGACTCCAATTGAGCCAATCTATCCTCATTTTCAGAATTGCTAAATTCGCCATTTGTTAAAAAACTACTAAAACCATGCATTCTCAAGCTTGTATCCATAAAGGAAAATGTGGGTGTCACTCCTAGGTCCATACATCGAACTCGCCTAGAGTGCTCCTTTCCTAAGGTCTTGACAATAGCATCATTAAAGGAAATAACATAATTAGCAATAGGATCATCATCCATTTCTTTCTCAATTTGCTCCTACAAGCATGAAATAGTTATAAGATGCTTTTCATTTCACTTCTATCTTCTATGCTATGAGTTGGTAATAGAAACTAAATAAATTAAATAAATGAAACTTACTCCTTGTTCCTTTCCCTTGTCATTCACCCATGCTCCATCCACATGCTTATGAGTTGTGAGGAATAGATAGCCATGGCCCATTGGATGTCCATATTGAGTTTCCTAAAGTGCTCAAATAAATTTATTCATATCCATGTAATTATTAAAAAAAACACTGAAAACATAACAAAAATATTGTAACTACCATCTCATGCCTTCGTCTTGCATTAGATTTTGATCCTACAGTGTGAGACACAATTTGTTTCTATTTATTCTCAACATTCTTCTTACCTGTGTCTTCGGTTTTAGATAATAATCAGCATAACTCGCCCATTGATCTCATCTAATACCCTTTTGAACAGTGCTTATCAACTCATCTCTACTCTTTGTAGGATCATAAAATTCATTCCAAATTCTACCTCTACTTCCAATGCACTTCTTTCTATTAAATTGTAGAACGTACAGTCTAGCAATGCTCTCACTTGTTTTGAAATAAAATTGAGATTTCAAAAAAATAATTTATCCATTTTCATGAATTTATCTGTATATATACTAAATTATAGATGTTCCAATGACTAGTTTATTAATAATTTTGAACCTGGCTCTTTCAAAACAATACAACTCTCAAGAAAAGACATCAATGTCTTCTATAAATATTTATATACCACCATAAAACACATATATTAAAAAATAAGATAAAATATCTCTTCATCTTCCTTTTCTAAAAAATTTCTACAGTTTTTATGTTTCTGATGTTCAAGAAGGGTGATTGGTGCATCTATTTTTAAAATGCAATCTTTAATAGATCGTGATTCGGCTGAATAGACAATGATTGATCTTGGATCCTAGGAACAATTAATTTCTAAGAAAAAACCTACATAGATATGAACATTATTATTTTTAAAAAGTATCTTGAGTGATAAGGGTAGCTCAAATAAATTTCACATTTTTCAATATTCTCCAACAAAAAACATGTTAAAGCATTAAGAACTTAATAATACGAGTGTTGCATTCACTAATTGGTTAAGACTTTTGTGTTCCTTGGGTAACCTTAAATTATTTCTTCAGAGATAAATATTGAGGCCTTGTTTGGTTTTATTTTTGGTTTTTCACGGAAAATATTTTGGAAGAATGAAGTTTGGAAAGTGGGGTTAGAGAATTTGACCTATATTTAATTTTATTTTAAGAGGTGCTTAAACAATATTTTGAAAGGAAATATTGATGTATGTGTTTTCTATTTTGGGAGAAGACATTTTGTACTATAAATGTTAAATTAGCATTTGTTTATCTATTTAGTAGGGTAAAAATACAATTTTATATTAATATTTTTATGTATATATAATTACAATATGAAAAGATATTGATTGAAAAATTAAAAAGCCGATATTTTGAGGATGTTTTGTGGCGTGCTTTGGTTAGCGCCACTGAGAAATGAATTTCATTTCCTCGGTTGAAAAATACCTCAAGGAAATAAAACCAAACAACACTTGAAATTTTCTAGAAAAAGCATTGCCAGAGACAACTAATTAATGTAATCAAGAATTCGTTTCATTAAATATGTCAATGGCATAACCAAATTTTATTTACACTTAATCATTCAGTTTCCTCTTTTTTCGATTGAGATATGGAGTTTTAAATAAAAGTTCAACATATGAAAATTTTGATTATCTATACTCCAGTAAAGCACCAACCCGTGGAACTAAATTACGTTTACTCTTCATATAATCTTATTAAAATACTCTTATTATCACATGTTGATCTAATCCTGCATTGTAATTTATTGATATACTAACTGTCACTAGATAGGTTTTTGATGCTACTACGAGCTAGAAGGTCAAGTACTCCGATGAATTTGAGTGTTTTTAGGCTTGGGATCTGCAACCACGAACACACGTGAACTAGCCAAGATGCCCGCGGCTAAGGCACTCCGACGCTCAAATTAGTTTAGGTGGGGCAAAATATATGGTGAGTATGCAGTGAATAGGGTAAAATGGCATTACCTTGAGCGCGGTTGGACCTGCTGTATTTATAGTTTTATGTGGGCATGACTTTACCCAAATACCCTTATCAAGTGTGATAGTCCTTTCCCCCTGCCAGGGGGTTGAAAGTCATTTCATGTTCAGAATCTGATACAGTGCCATATGGCTAAATCTCCAGTTTTTTTGGATAACCGTGCCAGAAGGGGCACGTGTCTGTCGAAGTTGTTAGCAGGGTTGTCAGAGTTGTTGGCAGCAGTTACACCGGCTGCCACGTGTCATCAACATGAAAATATTCAACCTGCCAGATAAGTGAATAGAGGATGATTCAGTGGTCGATTCGTGTCGACCAGAAACAAGAGCTCGCACGTGTAGCTTGATTCTGAAGTCGATATGGGTCGACTGTGGATTCTGCCACGTGGAGTCGATATAGGTCGACCATGAGTGCTGTCACAAGGGATCGATTCAAGTCGACCAAGCACTTATTATTTGGGCCTCGTGGGCTTTTTTATTTGGAATTAGGTCTGTTGGGCCTATTGGACTATCCCATATCATGAGCCCCCCCAACTCCCGATCCTGATCGAGCTTGTCGATGAGAAGGAGCAGGGAGTTTACATTCATACATGCCAGGTAATAAGTTTGACCAGGGTTTTTGAATTATCGACCAGGTTTCTGAGGTGGTTACTTTTCATTTAATGCAGTTGTCACTGTGCGGGATACGAAGCGTGCAGGAACAGGATATGAAGCGTGCAGGAACAAGATACGAAGCGTACTAGAATAAGCTGTCATTATGGCAATTATACAGATTGCCGTGCACATTTACTTATAAATAGGGGGATGAATCCCTTCATTCACACTTTTGCAACCTGAGTATCAGATAGTCTCCATTGTTGAAGAACTTCTCACTTCATACCTCCTGCTTCAAAACTAACACTGTAAGTGTGTCTGTTACATCTGCGTTACTTTTTGCCATTACTTTGCAAAACCATGTCTGTTAATACTGATTCTAGTAGTGATAGGTGTGAAAATACGGTTCATAAGAGTGATAGTGAGACTCAAGGCACTGCCTAATCTAGTTCCTCTCGAAGTGAAAACAGTAGTTCCCCTAACAATATCAAACTTGGAAAGGCTAGAATAGTATCGGAGGGAAAAGCTAGGCCCTTTGATGTGCCTGTTAGCCAAGATTGAATGTTTACCCTGGATCATTATACAAAAATTCCCTAAAAAATAAGCAATGCAGATTTGGTGAGAATTAGGGCAGCTTACCACATCCCTGATGAGTTTGAGATGGTTGCTCCTGGGTCCCGGGTAAGATGCATCGACCTCCCCGAGGGTTCATAATTGTGTTCGAGGAGGGGTTGAAGTGTAGCTTGAGGTTTTCCCTAGCACAACCTATAGTTGACCTC
>JACGDI010005671.1:689222-705358 GCA_014898725.1 Jacaranda copaia
AAAAAAAAAAAAAAACTGAGAATTCAAACATAAGAAATTATTTATAAAAAAATTGAAAACTTTAAGAACATTTGAGAGCTAAAAATATCTCTGAATGAGTTTAAAAAAATTGAATTAATACAATATTATTTATTGAAAAAAACTCGCTCCACTTCTATACATCATCACTTAATATTTTTGAAACTTATGACACCGTTTGATTTTATTGTTCATGTGGCCATATAATGGCTCAGGCTACAAATTAATTTAAATGGAACTGAATTTGTGCAAGTCGATTGATGAAAGGGAAATTGGCGGTTTCAAGGTTCCTAAGATGACATAGAAGCGCTCAGTTTTATTTTTATTTTTTATAAAAATTAGTCATCATGGTGTGTTATTTTTTTAATTTTTATAAATAAAATGTGACATACCGTCTTTACATACATAAAATTAATTTATTATTATTATTATTATTATTATTGATAAATAATAAAGTACTAAATTTTTTATATAATGTAAACAAACAATAATATAATTTTAACAATAACTACATCGAATAATAAATATATTAATTATTGAGTCATATAAATTCATATAGCTAATAATCTCTATATCAACAATTCAAAATTGCAAAATGTATTCCTGGCTATACACTAGATGAATTTTTTTTCATGTTTTGATCATATTCTTTGTGTTTTATAACTTTATATAGAGTGATTAATAAATTTTTAAAATCAAATTAAAAATTAAGGACATTTTTTATATTAAAGATTAGTGTAATATGATGCAACATCACTTTAAAGCCTAGTTTACATTGATGAACCGTGAAGGATGAGGACCTATAACCATTTTAATTCTTTGCATACTCTTTGTTAGGGCAGTCAATGGTCCGATATAAATTGAATCTGCCATGTTCAAATTTGATTATTAAAATTTATATTCGAATTTGACTCAAAATTCCATATGATCCTTGTTAGTTAGTATTATATTTAAATTCGATAAATATCAAAAATTCAATTAAAAAACCCAACCCAATTATTTTTCTTTTTTCTTTTGAATTTTATAAATATATTGTATTTATAAAGTAAATTTATATCATATTTGAATTTTTAACTATTTTTTATTATATATTAGTCCAAAAGTTAAATATTTAAATACTAAATTCCTATTTCACATTACATTAATACATAGATGAATTATTATATGTTATTATATTTGACATTTTATCAATATCCCTCTTATTTTTTAGATTAAAGTTAGTATAATATAGATGTTAATATAGATATTAGATCCATATAATATATAAATTTTATTTTAAAATCTTTATTAATATTATATACAAGAGTATTAATTTAATAAAAAATATTAAAGTTTGCATTCGGATATTTAATGGAACGAATTATTTAATTTCATGTCCAATTACTTATTTCGGATTACGAATATTTATAATCAAATTTGATCCATCAAGTATTTTAATCGGATAAAAATTCTAAAATTCTAATTGAATTCAAATCGAATTTGGATTAAAATCTGATCGATTGACAGTTGTACTCTTTATGATGAAAGCTTAGGTTAGGAATCCAAGTTCGGCACTATTTAGGATAATGGGGTGATTTGCCATTTGACCCACAAATCATCTGCAAACTTTGCTTTGTGTGATGAGAGGGTGAATTACTTATATGGTTTTATTTAATTTTGCAAATGACATTTATATCCTGGGAACATATCAATTGATGGTATGATGCCACAACTTTAAAGAACTTATAGCCACAGTATCAATCAGACAACTTTATTTTTTTATTTAAAACTGCATTATTATAAGGAATAACGACCAACGCAATCACAGATTTGATTTGATAAAAAAGATGATTGTTGTTCTTTATAATTGTGTATACTGTAGTAATATATTTTTTTTAACTATGGAAAAAATAAATCTAATCACCATAATTCAAAACAACAATAGATTTATTATTTAGGCAAAAAGGTTAGTCAGCCCAAACTAAAGATTTCCAATACTTTATTCCTAACTAAACAACAAATATCTATTTTTATTTCTCCTTTTTTATTAAAAGGTATTTAAATTATTTTAATATTATTATACATCCAAACAATCAATATAATTATCTATTTGTATCACGCATCCCATTTCAAAAAATATATATAATTTAAAAAGTATAAAATTATCATAATCATTAATTCATTCTTCATTCCATCATATCACTTTATATCTCATATTATCAAGTAAACGAGCCTTAAATATATAAAAATGTTTTTATACATACATATATGTGTATGTATATATATATAGTCCTGATTCACGATGGAATTGGGCGATTGGCTGATGGCTCCCCGCCCTACGTGCTTGCGCCTATTCTGACAGGACACCAACTTCACAACCGTACATGCCTGGTGGAATGGGGAAACACAAGCACTGTCGTTTGTTTATACAAAAAAGAAAAAGAAAAAGCAAAAAATCAGAGCGGGCAGGCCACAGACAAACAGCAAGTGAATCAGCCGACCTTTTGTTTTTATTTTAAAAATGAATTTCATTCTCTTAAATTAAAATTAAATATTTCTCAAAAACATCTTTTCTACAAAAATTATTCCAATTTTTTAAAATTATTACATCATTAAAAGAATATTTCATATATAATTTTAATTAGTATCTAATTAAGTGGTAATGTCTTGTATTGGTAAAATAAATAAGTCAGTGATCTTTATATATAATCTTATGCATCTTTATTTTTTGAGTTAGTTTTTAAAATTGAATTAGGCCAAAAGTTCATTTTTCATCATGGTGTTAGAGTCATCCACTCAAATATTGGGCTATTTAATATTGTTGGAGCACATATTTCATGTTTTTTCATAATCTAAATGTTCATTCTTAGCTGTGCGGTGTATTAATTTCCAACATCAATAAAATAAATAAATTTTAATTTTTATATATAATTTTAAATAATTTTCAATTCTTAATTTTATTTTTCAATGTTCATTTTTAACAATGAGCATCCATTAATATTTAATGTTAAAAAAAATTGGCATAACCTTACAAGTCAAATAAAAGATGTACACGAATGAATATCTGTAATAAATTTACTGTTTGATATTACATTGCAATGTATATATATATAATTAATGCTGTCAGTGGTCAAATGTGGTCCTTTACCAGTCCGGATTCACATTCTCAATCGATTAGGCCGACAGAGACTTTTTTGGTTCCTTATTGGGATAGCAGCCCGCGGCCACCCCGATGCCCTTTATTTCTTTTCTTGTTGAATTACATCCTCAATTTTTTTATAAAATATGAGGAATCATTTAATTTAATTTAATTTAAGTCGATGAGGTAAGTCGTTTATCATTGAAATAGGTGTCGGATAAAACTGCACTGATGATTTAAGTATTCTATCTTCAAAATTAAGCTAAAATCATAGATAATATTTGGTTACATTTTTTCAGTTTTGTATTATGTATTTTAGGAAAGTGAGTTTTAGAAGTAGGAATCGATAATGCGAAAACAGTGTTGGGCAATATGGTAGATTTTTGTTTATATTTTGAAAAATAATTAAAAAAGTATTTTGACAAGTTTTGGTGTGTTTGTTTATATTTTGGGAGAGATAAATTTTACTATAGCGATCAAGTCAATGCCTTTTTGTTGAATTTTTTGGATGAAAATGAAATTGTGTAATTTTTTATGGTAAAAATAATAATAAAATATATACAATATATATAAATATGTATACATATATATATATATGTTGGCAAATGGGGAAATTTTGAGGATGAAAGATAAATAAGGTATTTTGGAAAAAGTTAATTTGGCATTTTTAAAAGGAAAAAGGATATATGTTTGGTTATATTTTGGCAAAACAAAAAATTAACCAAACATAGCCATTATTTTCACAAATTTAATGCAAATTAGGATTTCAAACAAATTGAATTCCACTCTCTATTTTTCTATTTAAAATTTCATATATGTATATACTATTATATATAGCATAACGGTGTGTGATCCATAACTATACAAATTTGATTTTAATTGTATAATTTTGGCCAAATGGCAAATTCTTAGAATTTTGAGTATTTTAATTTATTTAAAAAAAATTTCATTATTTGTTAATTATTATCTCTAACAGATATGATCATATTTTATCTCTAATTTTTTTCATTCAAAATTTAAAATACATCTATCTATCTGTATTATTATATATGGCACAGCGATGTGAAACCTATAATTGTGCAATTTTGACCAAATTTTGAATTTTTTTAATTAAATTTAAAAATTAATATTTAGTTACTAAATTTGATATTATTGATTTCTTTTAAAGATATTTGATTTTTTGAAAGCATTGTTTTTATTAGAACAATATTCTTTATTTATCTCTAATATCAAATAATAATTGTATTTTATCTACAAAATCTTTTCCATCTCTACTTTCAAAGCGTGGAAGATTTTTTTATCATTTGGACTCTATAATTTGATAAGTCTTTCATAATTTTCTCTTATCATTAATAATTAATTTATATCTATACCACTATGTATGAAGCCTTGCAAAAGTCATTTCATTGCATTCTTAGGTTCTAGCATTTTTTTTCACTCTATCCTTTGTGTCCTCTTTATTTTCTAACATTTTTTTCTTCTATATTTTTTGTGTTTATCTTTAGTTCATTATTCAAAATGTTTATTGTTTATTTGATTTTATTGTTCACCTTTTTTTTATTTTGTTTTCTTTTTTTATTTTTGGTTTATTTGAAGTATATTACATGATGAAAGAGATTTTTTGGATTTTAATGCTATAATTTTCTTTTCAACCTAAATAAAATCTATCACTTAGCTTTTATTACTATTAAATTTGTAAATTTTTATATCTTTTTTGTTTAATACTTAATTTATGTTATCAATTCATTTATTACAAGATTTACTAATTGTGCCTAATATTTATTTTTATTAGTTACATTTTTCTCCTTAATTATTGATAAATTTTGTCATTCAATTTTTATTTTATTTAAATTATTATACATTTAGCATCCTTTTGCTCATTTTTTAAATCAAGTTATTAATTTATTGTCAAATTTTATAATTTATTTTTCAATTTGCTTTTTTTTTTGCTCGTTTAAGTTTATAGTTTTAGTAACACCCCAAATTATAAATCCTGAAATATAAGGAAATGCAAAATCAACAAGTTTGGCTAAATTAATTTTAGGTTTGATTTAGTTACAATCTAGAATTAAATACTTACAACTGAGGGTTTGAATCGTACATAAGAGAAGGACTTGAATGTGCAGAATTATAAAGTTTAGGGGGGTCAATGAGAGTGAATTGAAAGCATGAGGGCTTCAAATTAATTAAATTTGGGCCTAATTGCCTAGAATTAGAAATTTTAGGGGCCAATGTGTAAGAATTAAGAATTGAAGATTTTAATTGAAACTCAAGGGTCAAATTGCAAGACAGTTAGAAGTTGGTCAAAAGATGTGAGGTTAATCTAAAAAGATCGAAAAGTAATATATATATATATATATATATATATAAGATTAAGGACTAAATTTTATCAAATTCTCAAAATTTACTCAAACGTTACCCCCACCGACAAATCACCGAAAAATAATCCCAAAACTCAAAACCAAACTTTGGTTAGCTTTCTATAGCTGAGAGGAGCACAACCATACCAAGCATGACCAAAAATAGCCGATAAACGGTCAAAAATAGGAGACAATAATGAGCACACGTTTGGTTTGGTGATTCTCCGACGTACGATGGTGGATGGTGGCTAAGTTTTGGTGGTTTTGGGTTGCAGCAACATGGACAAGGTGATGGTGGAGCTGATTTGGAGAAATAGTGAGCAACAGTGAAGAAATTAACAAGGATGGTGGACAACAGCACCTAGGGTTTATCGATTAGTTTTTGGCTAAATTGGACAGCCAAACAATGGCCAATCAAGAAATTATTTTGGGGGTTTTACTCCTAGCAACAAGATGCACTGACTGGTGGTGGTGGTGGTGGTGGTCTTTATCTCCAACGGCAATGCGTGGTGGTCCGACAGCAACACATGGGATAGTCTTTGGGCAGTTTGCTTAGATTGAGATTCCAGACTCCTCCAGACTACTCCCGACTTGAGAATGGGTCTTCATTTAATCCAATTTGGATAAATTTCCTATTGAATGTTAATTCAATTAATTTTTATGATTCTAATTAAATTATTGCTTGAGTCAGGTCGATAATTTAATTTTGTAAGTTTTGAACTAAGAGTTAATTACTAGATTCAAGCTTGGTAAGTTAAGGAAGATAGACATATATTTATGTCCATTGACCTAATAACATGACGTGCTATAAATTGTGTAGGATTACGCCACAAATCAGAGATAAAGTTATGTGAATGTTAAAATGAAATAAATTATTGGACTTAGACCTAGGAAGACTTAACTAATTTAGGAACCTGGGTTCTTGTAATGTAATCGTAAAATAAGGGGAGTGATGATAAGAGTGTGTTGGGGGTAATTTGAGGATTAAGTTGGCCTTAACATGTAATGTAATTAAGACGGTTAGAAATTGAGACAATAAAAGGGGATAATTTAGTTTTAGTAAGCAAAGTCTTGTAATACTAAAAGTATCATGTATCTGGAGACTAAATAAGACCACAATAATATGGGTCTTATTAATAATACATCCATCAACTGATCAGTTAAAGATTTCCACATTTAATTGTCTTAAGCATTTAGATGTAAAATAGAGATTAATGGATCGTGTCAAAACAATCTTAAGTCTGATAAATACAGTAACTATATTTATACTTAACACTTGAAGGATTAATAAGATGGTGACTTCAGTTATCTTATGACAGTAATTGGACTGACTAGGAAACCAGGACTTGAGCGACCATACAACTAGGAATTCCTGTACATTTGCTAGGTGAGTTTATACTCAATACTATGAAATTTTTTTGCTAGGGAAAGAACATATATACGTGTTAATATATTATGATTGTTTGCTTCCTTTTGATCTATGTATTGAAAATAGTACTCCACATCATGTTGCTTTATACTGAGCACTTCTATTGATAATAACTTATATTGCTTTATTTGAAATCGACGATTGTGTTGAGAAAGCTAAAAAGTAACTTTGAAATATTTGTTTTATCGCCATGTTCCGTTGGAAACCATCTTTGTGCTGAATTAGTTTGTGTGTTAACATAGTGACTTGATATGTTATCTAAAATGCTGATGGATATGTTATATGATATATGTGAATATGATAAATACCTTTGGGGGTGGGCCCTGGGATTGGTTACAAAAGACAATCGGGCAGAACAAACCGATGGTGATTGATCTTTCGGTTGATACCTATACACGATTTACATATAACCCAGTATCTTAGCTAATTGAGGTTAGTTGTCTATGAAATAGTAGAGGCATGTGGCTAGCCATGCTCGATGTTTGTTTGTTTGTTCGAGCTGATCACTCAAAAATTGAAGGAAAAAGGATTTTCATGTTTTCGAAAGTGGAGCAACAAGGTTGGAGAACCACAAATAAAAAAATTATGAAAGTGCTTGATATGTTTGATACTTATGCTTTGAAATTCAAATATTTGATGAAAATCAAGCAATTATTCAAATGGCATGATAGGCTTTTTTTGGTGGTAATTGAGATTTAATCCTTGGTGAGAAATAGTGAATTTTGTGAAGTCTCATCACTAGTATAGGACGGTGGTCAGATGGATCACCTAAAATTTTGGCTAAAACCTTCTCTCATAACTTCTGGAAATTTTAATACCTCTATATGCCTCTTTTATAATATGTGTGAAATGGTCACTTTGTTGTTATTGCTAAACTATCTCACTAAATCATTCGCACTTATGTTGTTTTATTATTACTTTCTATTCTTTACCCCAGATAAGATCGAGAGATGAAGATAGACTAACCTAGGTGACACATAAGGTAATGAGAGTGATAGAAGTGCAAATTGTGATTTGTGATATTTTAGTTCATAGTTGAACACATGATGGATGTTGTTATAAAAATTAAATACTTTAGATTTTGAAAACGTATTTTCTACTATTTAGAGAACCCATGGTTTAGATTTGAGTAGCACCACATACGAGAGCAGGTGCCTCCTGATTAGGGCATTATAGAGGTGGTATCAAAGCTTGGACTTGAAAACCTGAGCTACACTAGGAGATGATCCTTAGAATATGAAAGGTTTCCTTAGTGAAGAGTAAGCTTGATTATGAAATTTGAATGAGATATGAAAGTTTTGGTAACTGGAGATTAAGCATGACTCTGGAATTTGACTAGGACAAGAATTCTTAGGATAATGTTCAATCCGAAAAATGTGAAGAGTTGTGGTTGGGCAGTCAACCAATGTGTAATCTGTAACTCTTAAGGTATCGAGCATATGACTTCTTATATTTGGGAGGAATAACATTCTTGGGGACTTGTATTAGATGCAAAGTTGTTTGAGAGCACTCTAATCGACGTGTGAGCTCATGGCCATCTTAGATAGAGCTGAGGTGGCTGAGTAAAAGATCTTTTATATAATACTCTGGACATAAGAGAATATTGTGATCTAAATGGCACAACTAATTGAGATGTGGTTTGCTAATAACTTGGACCTCCCAGGAATATGGAACATTAGGATCAAAGGTAACTAAGATCAATATGAAAATTTGGTTAAGATGTGAACTTTTGGGGTATTGCTTGATGTCAAAAAAGAAAAGGATTGATATTAGGGTGGCCAATAGGTATATGGTCCTTTACTCTTGAGATGTCAAGTATTTTACTTCATAAAGATCAGATGCAGTAATGTTTTTGGTATCATAGTGCTATATGGGTATAATAGTGGTAATGGAACTTGAGAGGCAAAGGATGTTTTGGGATTATTAGTTGGCTGATTCGAATGAGATCCATATGTTATTGTCATTTGAAAGAATAGTAATTCTAGCAATAAAGTTGACTGGTATGACTACATCATGATATTTGATAGGGAAATAAGGAATATTTCCCACAAAGAAATTTTCTATAATTGATTAGTGTGTAAGGTTATAACTTAAATGTTCTAGGAAATTAGTTTAAAAATAGTAAAAAAGCTTGCTAGTATGGGCACAAGATGATAGCAAACTAAATAAGAGAAAAGTTGCCTATAAGAATGAAGATGTAAAGGAAATGTTGTGACTTGAGGAGAAGGGGATGACACTTGTCGAAGAATGTAGAAGGCATCTAGAGTTAATACTAGAGTCCTAAAGAAAAATATCAGGTAGAGATATAGGAGTCAACAAATAAGAATTTGAAGGGAATCATATGGAAATGATAAGATATAAGGATTGCTGCTAAAATCTTTGTGAAAAGGATAGTGACGAAGAATAAGGACTACTATACCGGTACACTTTAATTAATTACCAAAACTAAAAAGGATATAAGACCTATAACTGGAAACAAAGGATAAAGACTTATATTTAGAAATGAGAAACCCTATCCAAACTCTTGACAATGGAAAACTAGAATCTTAAGTTATGGAGATTGAAATAATATAGAACTAGAATAAATAATCTTATTGATAAAATGATAAATAAAGTCAGCTTTTCTCATCACAAACTAAAATGACCAGTTATATCAAATAAAAACTTTAATACCTAATGAGATTCATATACACTAACTAATAAAAGTGCGGGCAAAGCTCAAGTATAGCTAAAAACGGACATATTAACTGAACCACACAAAGTCTTACCCCCTATGTTGGTGTCCTACAATCTCAATAATGAAATAGTGACTCTGATGTTGATTTAACAATTGATACAATTAATAAAGGAAATCCCAATACTCTTAAGAACTAGGTAAACACATATATATACACACATATATATTTTCAATGGCTCGTGGGAATATCTCGAGTTAAATGAGAGAGACTTCAGTTCTCTAAGATCAATTTTGCAAGCCTAGAATCTTGATACACTAGGAGACATAAACGTAGCTCGATATGTTATAGTGAATAGTTGCCAATTAGTCAACTCAACCTGTTCAAATGTAATAATGCAACTACTATGAGCGATGATTCTTGGGAAAGGATAGGTAGCAATGCTAACTCCCTCATGATAATCTCTTGAATAGATTATGAAGCAAGACAATATAGGATAGGATTCTAGTTGTAGCAAAATGAAGCCTATATGGTTTATTAATTAACAAGATTAGGCCAAAGTAACTTTAAAGATTATTATAAAAGACCTTATGAGAAACACTTCACATAATTTCTTGGGTTTCATTCACCAAAATTTGTGAGAAATTTAGTGATTAAAACCTAAGGACATTGAATGAAACAAGAAAAGTCCTTAGAATATCAAGAAAGGGTAAAATATCATTGATAAAGATTTGCGGGACAGGGGTAGGATCTAAACAAGCCTCACTGAATATAAGATGACAACACCTTACCCTGCACACTACTTGACTTAGTATAAAGGTGTATAGGTTTATACAAGTTTGAATTAAGTTGGGAACGCTCTTAATTAGTAGTTAGTGGAAAAAGCATACAAAGAATTACCTCTTATTCATAAAATAGGTACTATGGACTAAAACAATGTCATTTGGGTGATCAAGCCCTACAGCTTTTGTGGACATGATATATAGAATGCTTTGATTTATTGGATCAATTTTTGGTGATCCGACTAAGGACATTTGGTGACCTTGGAATTGAGAGAAGAGTCATATTACATTTACCTTTGGCATTATAAATACCTACAAAAAAGAGGCAGAAGATAAAATCTGATTGTAGGAAAATAATATCTTTGTGGATTCGTGATAGACATGACTAGGACTAGTAATTTTAAAAGTATCATAAAAGACCTTATGGAGAACACCACTAGTATTTAGAATTGATTCAAGAAAGAGTATAAGGAGACTAGTAATTAGAACATAAGGACCTTGATTAAATGTGTGAAGGGATCCTCTGAGTATCAAGAAAGGACCATGAACTTAGTAATACTAATTTGGAAAATATTAATAGGAGCCAAACTAATCAATTAAGTGTTAAACTAAAACACCTTGCTCACATAAACTACTTAGCTCATTGCAAGGGCCTGTAGTCTATTTAAGGTTGAGCCAAGTTAAGGATACCTATAGTTAGAAGTTTGTGGAAAAGACATACTAAAAATTACCTCCCACCTTATGATATGGGTATCATCAGTTGAAAAGATATCATTCAAAGTAAACAAAGCTCTTATAGTATTTACTGACATGTCACGTAGAATGCTCTAATTTGTTAAATTAGCTTTGATGATTTCGTTAAGGACACTTGGTATACTCAGACTTAATAAAAGAGCCATACTATAATTTCACTTGGTAATGCGAATATTTGTCAAAATGCAAATTATGTACCAAGCTAATGATTGAGTATTAAATGGGAAAAAAGTTATGTCTATAGGTACGTAACACCAGGAGGGAACATTGGGATAATCCTGCCAAGATTAGGGTTATAATCAATTAGATATAGCAAAGTGACCATACTAAAACTAAGATTTTTAGATGATGGAAAACGGACGGGAGATATGTTAGAAATATAAAGTCCCTTAGGTTTTGCCAACAAATACTAAAGGCATATTCAAGATTTTGTTCAATCGTGGATATGTTAAGTTCACTTAATAAGGAAGATTGGTGTCCTTAATTCAAGAGGAACAATATGAAGAGATCCTTAGGAAATGAAAAAGAGGATTAGCTTGTGCCAGTTATTATTTCACTTATATAGTGTACAAAATTGTTTTATGCTTCTATACTCTTAACAAAAATTAGATTATGGGAAAGAGATCATAGGTACTCCAAGAGAACTTAAATCCTGAAAGCAAAATTATTCCTTTAAGAATATATAACTTGTTGCTTTAGATTACCTCACTAAAACAAAATCCCTCTTGTGAGTTAATAGAATTTCCTAGAAAAATATGGATTGTAGTATGTTATCTAAGTATAAACATTTGAACTAAAAGAAAAGAGAGATAAAATTATATACCCAAGTTACAAATGTGAAGTTCTGGTTGGAATCGAGATATAGAAAAACACATGATTTCTTGAGAGGAATTAGGATTTGATCATACCAAAGTTGGGACACTGTAAGTTGAAGAATAGGTCAGGAATAAAGGTTTCATAGGCTTTGACAATTCATATCACATATGATCTTCCTAAGGGCATAGATGCACCGATTGAAGTAATTAAGATGGGACTAATCTTTAAATGATGAGGAAGTGTAGAGAATTTTGTGAATTGAGAAAATAGATTAATCTTGATACTAGTTTTACCTTCTTTGGGAAACTTAAGAAAATATCAAATATATCTATGCCTGATGTGAACATGGGATCATGAGGAAATGATCCCACATAACTTAGAAAGACTTGAGATATAAGAATAAATGATCTTGCTGGACATGAAGTATGGGAAACAACTCCAAACATTTGATGAAAGATGGGATACTGAAGTAAGTATGAGTAAATGAAGAAACCCACAACAGTGATGCCTAATAAGAGGAATTGCCACTTTTCTACATGAGATGTAAGATGGTAAGATTATTCTTAGGATTAGTAAGATGGTAAGTGAGAACATTGCAAGATCTCTCGTATGTCAGAAGGGAATTTGGGGACCAGATTCTCTTAAAGGGGGAGAGCTGTAACACCCCAAATTTTAAAATTCTAAAATATGGAGAAATGTGAAATCAACAAGTTTGGTAAAATTAATTTTGGGTTTGATTTAGTTACAATCTAGAATTAAATACTTATAACCGAGGGTTTGAATTGTAAATAAGAAAAGGACTTGATTGCACTGAATTATAAAATTCAGGGGGTCAATGGGAGTAAATTAAAAGTATCAGGACTTTAGAATAATTAAATTTGAACCAATTGCCCAGAAATAGAAATTTTAGGAGCAAATGTGTAAGAATTAAGAATTGAAGGATTTAATTGAAACTCAGGGGTCAACTTGCAAGATGGTTAGAAGTTTTGGGGTGACATTAAAGTTTGTTAAAAGAATTGAGGTTAATCTAAAAAAGCAGAAAAATACAATTATGTATAAAGGATTAAGGACTAATTTTTATCCAATTCTCAAAATTTACCCAAACCTTGCCCCACAGGTGAATTGCCAAAAACAAAATCCCAAAACTTAAAGCTAAAACTTTGGTTAGCTTCCTCTAGCTAAGAAGAGCACAACTATACCAAGAATGACCAAAAATAGCTGAAAAAGAAGGCAATAGTGAGCACGTTGTGGGTTTGGCGATTATCCGACATACGACGGTAGATGGAGGATGGGTTTTGGTGGTTTTTGGTCACAGCAGAGTGATGGTGGAGCCAATTTGGAGAAATGATGAGTAGTAGTGGAGAAATTGACAAGGGTGGCGGATGACGGCATCTAGGATTTGCCATTTAGTTTTTGGCTAAATTGGATGGCTAGATGATAGTCAATTGAGAAATTGCTTTAGGGGTTTTGCTTCTAGTGATGCGAGGCATCGACTAGTGGTGGTGCTCTTCATCTCTAGCGGCAGTGCGTGGTAGTCCGACAATGGAACATGAGACAATATTTGGGTAGTTTGCTCAAATTAAGATCTAAACTCGTCTGGACTATTCCCAGCTTGAGATTGGATCTCAATTTGATCCGATTTGGGTAAATTTCATATCAAATGTTAATTCAATTGATTTTTACAATTCTAATTAAATTATAGCTTGAGTCAAGTTGACAGTTTAATTTTGTAAGTGTCAAACTAGGAATTAATTACAAGATTCAAACTTAGTAAGTTAAAGAAGATAGACTAATAAAGTTATGTGATTGTTAGATTATCAGACTTACACCTAACAGACTTGGGAAGACTTAACTAATTTAGGAACCTAGACCCTTGTTATGTTACCATAAAATAAGTGGAGTGATGATAAGAATGTGTTGTGGGTAATTTGAGGATTGAGTTAGCCAGAGCACGTAATGCTATTTAGATGGTTAGAACATTGAGATGATAAAAAGGGTATAATTAGGTTTCAGTAAGTAAAGTCTTGTAACACTAAAAATATCATGTATATGGAGCTAAATAACACCACAATGATATAGGTCGTATTAGTAATCCATCTCTCAATTGATGTAAAATAGATATTTAAGATTTCCACATTTAATTATCTTAAACATTTAGATGTAAAATAGATATTAATAGATCATGTCAGAACATCCTCAAGTCTGATCAAGATAACTACTATATTTATACTTAAGAATTGAAGGATTAATAAGATGGTAACTCGAGTTATCTTATGATAATTCTTAGATTGACTAGGAAGCTAGGACCTAAGCGACCATACGGTTATGAATTTCTCTGCATTTGTCATGTGAGTTTATACTCGATAGTATGAGATCTTCTTGCTAGGGAAAGAACATACATACTTGTTAATACATCCTAGTCGTTTGCTTCCTTTTGATTTGTATGTTGAAAATAGTACTCCACATCACGCTTTTTTATATTGAGTGATTTTGTTAATATTAATTTATATCGCTTTATCTGAAATTGACAATTATCTTGAGGAAGTTGAAAAGTGACTTAGAAATATCTATTTTATCTCCATGTCCATTTGGAAACCAACCTGGTGCTGAATTGGTTAATATGTTAACATGGAGACTTGATATTATCTAAAATGTTGTTGGGTACATTATATGATATATGTGAATATGATAAATTTTCTTGGGGGTAGGCCTTGTGATTAGTTATGAAGGATAACCAGGCAAAACGGACTAACACAATTGATCTTTCGACTGATACTCGTACATAATGTACATATGACCTAATATCCTAGCCAACTAAAGGTAGTTGTCTATGAACTGGTAGAGGCATACAGCTAGCAATGCCCAACTTTTGTTTATTTGTCTAAGCTGATCACTCGAAAATAGGAGGAATAAGAATTTTCATGTTTTCAAAAATAGAGAAATAAGATAGGAGAATCACCAATAGCAAAATTATGAAAGTACTTGATATGTTTGATACTTATGCTTTGAAATTTGAATATTTGATAAAAATCAAGTAATTATTCAATGACATGATGACTCCTTTTTGGTTGTAATTGAGATTTAATCATTGGTGAGAAATAGTGAATTTTGTGAAGTATCATCACTAGTATAGGACAATGGTGAGATAGATCATTTAAAGTTTTGGCTAAAACTTTCTCTTGTGACTTTTGAAAATTTTAATGCCTCTATATGCCTCTTATATAATATTTGTGAAATTATCATTCTATTGTTATTGTTAAACTATCTTACTAGGTCATTCGGACTTACGTCATTTTATTATTATTTTCCATTCTTTATCACTAATAAGATCAAGAGACAAAGATAAACTAACCTAGGCGATTCATATGTTAATAAGAGTGATAGAAGTACTAAATGTTATATGTAATATTTCAATTCATAGTTGAACATCTAATGGATGTTGTTATAAAAATTAAATACTTTGATTTAGAAAAAGTATTTTTTTTTTATTTAGAAAATCTGTGTTATAGATTTGAGTAGCACCCCAGACAGGAGCAGTCACCTCTCGATCGGGGCATTACAATTTTATAGGATGCGATCTATTTTTTTTAATATTTTTAAAATTTATTTCACTTTTTGAATATTTATAATTTTAGAAGTTTGTCATTTAAATTTATTTTATATTCATATACTTGTAATTATGTATGTATAGATATGTATAATTCGAATTGTTTTTAAAAATTTTATATACTGCAATAATATATATATTCTTAGATCATTTTTTATATATTTAAAAAAACTATGAGATAGTTATTTCAATAGAAAATACACCTATTAACTTTTTAAGTTTATAACTCTGGAATTATTTAGTTTATCAATTTATACATATATATGTAATTTTATTTTTTTATTTTTTTAATTTTGATTGTTTGAAAGGTTAACAACCTTTTATGTTATTCGCTTTTCTTTTTTGGCTATTTGTAAAATATAATTTGAAAATCCAATTACATTCATACAAAAAAATTGAGAATGAACATAATAATTTATTTTTTTCATATTTTAATTTACATTCTATTTTCATCCTCATATCCTATCACTAATTTCTATTTAAAATTAATTTTGAGCTTATAATTACTTTATCAATTCATTATGATTTTAATTTTGCATTACTAATATCAAACTTTTTTCTTCACTTAATAATTCGAT
>JACGDI010005671.1:713558-744518 GCA_014898725.1 Jacaranda copaia
TTCAATTGGCCAATTGACTAGCTTACAATGGTTGGAATTGGAAATTGTTTGGGGGGTTTTACTCCTAGAGCCGAGATGCATCTAGTGGTGGGGTTGGTTCAATTTTCGGCGACAGCGCGTGGCAGTCCGGTGACGATGAGTGGTGGTAGTTTTTGGGCAATTTGCTCAGAATTTAATTTTGGACTCATCCGGGCAATTCTTGGCTGATGATTGAATTTCGATTCGACCTAATTTGGGTAATTTTCAATAATTGAATTTTAATTCGATTAATTTATTAAATGTAATTGAATTTTCGGGTCGAAGTCTAGTTATGACAGGAACCGAGACTATTAAACTATAGTTTAGCCTAAGTTGTGAATTAATCTTATTAAAGCAAGATTTTCAAATTATAATCGACTTAGGCCGATAATTTAATTTTATAAGTGTTAAGCTAAGCATCAATTGTAAGACCCAATCTTGGTTAGTTAAGGAGGATATATTTATATTATATCCTTGGACCTAATAACAAGACCTGTTGTAAACTAAATAGAACTATATCTAAATTCGAGTTTAAGTCAGGTGAATATTGAGATGAAAATAGATTAGCAGATTATGTTAGGACCTTTCATAAGCTTTTAGCAACCAGTTTGCCAACATGTCGCGTTAAGGAATATGATAGGTAATTGTCTTACATTTTGTGTGATATGGAATTTGAGAATTATGATTGAGCAGTTAAAGTAATTAAGCAATCTGACAAGAATGTTTAAATGTGTTCAGATTTATGATTTAGAAATTGTAATCAATGTTGGATTAAGGTTATCTACTTCAAACTTTACATCAAGTGGAAAGCAAGGTCATGAACTATTTAAACACCTAAGAATTATCATAATTATGTCAGAACACCCTTAAATTGATAAAGATGCTTGTTACATTTATAGTTGAGGATAAGAGAATTGATAGAATGACAACTCAAAGTTATCTTATCACAGTTCTTGGGCTGATTAAGAAGCCATGACTTGAGCGACCACAAGTAGGAATTCCTCTGCATTTATCAAGTGAGTTTATACTCAGTAGTATAAGATTCTTTGCTGGGGAAAGAATATAGATATTTGTACTATATCCTGTTCATTTGCTTTCTTTCGATATCTGTTTTAAAAATAATACTCTACATCACCCTTCCATTTTGAGCACTTTTGTTATCTTTGATTGACATTGCTTTATCTTAAATTAACAATTGTGTTGAGGAAGCTGAAAATGATTTTGAAATATATATTTTATCGCCATGTCTTCTTGGAAACCAACTTGGTGCTAAGTCAGTTTTATGGTAACATGGCGACTTGATTTGTGCTATGAAATCTTGTTGAGTACTGATTATTGGTCATTGCTATTAAATTGATTATTGATACCCTTGGTGGTGGGCCTTGGGATCATACCGAAAGACGACTGGGCAGTATGGACCGACGGTGGCTGGTCTCCGGCCAATACCTTATTCTGGTTATCCTATCTCCTAGCCGGTTGGAGGTAATTGTCTACAAGCGGGATAAGGCATGTAGCTGGCCATGTCATTTGTTTGTGAGTAACCGAGTCGATCACTCGGGTTGGAGGGATAAGGATTTCTATGTTATTTTTTGAAAGAGGAGAGACAAGGTAGGAAAACTGCCAACAACATATTTTGTAAAGGTATTCTGGATTTCATTTTAATGTTATTTAATTCAGTCTTTTGTTCCTTAACTGTATCCGCTATTCAAGTTCTCAGCTTAATGTTATGTTTTGAAACCTCATCACTAGTATGGGACAGTGATGGGATGAATCACCCTTAAAATTTGAATAAAACCTTCTCTCACAATTTCTAAAAATATTTGTATTTCTACTTACCTCTACGGTTTGTGAATTGTCACCTTGTTGTTATGACTAAATTACCTCACTAAGTCATTTAGACTTACGTTGTATTGTTGTATCTTTCGTTCTTTGCCCTAGATATAATTACGTAACGAAAATAGGCTGACCCAAGTAACATGAGGTAATGAGGGTGATAGAAGTGCTAAATGTCATTCAGGATATTTCGATTTAGAATTTGACACTTGATAAATGTTGTTGTAGAAGTTAATTATTTTGAAGATTTTGAGGAATGTATTTTCTGTTATAGTAAGAATGGTGTATAAGATAGGTAACACCTCGATTGGAAGCAAGCACCTCATGGCTGGAGCATTACAATATAGATTTTCATTTTATAAAAAAATTTCAAAAATATTTATAATCACATTTTTATTTCATTAAATAAATTTATAGTTACAAAAATATATTATAAGTACGTATTAAGTACTCTTATCACAAAATTCTATTTTATAAGTTTGCACGCATTAAATACTCTTATTACAAAATTCTATCTTATAAATTTAATGTATCACAAGATTAACAGATGAAATTTTATCTATTTTACATGTAATAGTTCTGTTATACAATTATTCTTCTTACATTTTAGTTTTATACTATTCGTACTACAATTCTATATTTTTAATTATAGGATCTCCTTCCTTAATTAGCATAGCATAATGATGTTTCGTTTTCTTTTTTAAATTTAAAGTTCATTCCAAGAAAAAATTTTACTATTTTTTTATAACACATTTTTATATTTTTTTATTAAATTAATTAGATATTCGTCTAATTTATTTAAATATTTTATCAATATTATTATTTTTTTATTTGTTTAATATTTATTTAAAATTATAATTTTAATGGCCAACTTAGGATTGTAATTTTGATATCATTTAAAAACATAGCATGTAATATTATTTATAATATTTTTTATAAGAATATGATTTTATTTCTCTTTCAATAAATAAATTATTTATACAATAATTATGTATATACCTGTAGAATTAAATCAAAATTTTATTGCTAAATAAATACCTATTACATAATTGATATATTTTAAATTTAGTAACTCATATTCACTTTGATAATATTAACTCTAAAAAATTAAATGGATATACAAATTAATGATATTATCTAATAAATATGAGCTTTAATTTATATTAACTTATTTTTTCATTTAAAGAGTTAGACATTTTTGTTTTTTAATTTAATTAACATTTTTATTCAAAAAAGTTCAAAATTCATCCAAATAAAGTAGTTGGCAACTAAATTGTTTCAAAACAACAATTAATTTTTCATATTTAATAAATTCTTTAGTATTTATATAGATATATCACTTTAATTTTTGTTCAAGTAATACATCATCCAATTATTTCTAATTAAAAATTAGAATAATAAATAAAAATATTCAATCATTTGATCAAACAAATTATTTTTATTTCTTAATTAAATAATTATTCTCTAGACAACTTAGAATTTAAATATATATATATATATATGTGTGTGTGTGTGTGTGTGTATAACTTTTACATAATTTATATTAAATATACTTCAAAAGTAAAATTAAAATACCTAACAATCATAATTATCTCTTAATATCATGACTTACTTAAAATTTTTTACAATTTATCTGTTACTTGTAAAAAAGATAGACCAAGATTTATTTAAAATATAAAATCACCATTTCTTTATTAAATAGTTAGGAACTTGAGAAATGAATAATTATAAATTAATTGATATATAAGTCCTCAATTTATCAAAATCTTTAAAATTTAATTATTTTTAGAAGAATATTTTTTAGATATGCAAAATATTTTTAGATAAATTGTATAAATAGAATATAACAGATAATTTAATTTAAAGAATTTATCTAATGTAAGAAGTTTTTTTTTTATTTTTACAACAACTATAAATTATGAAATTTATTTTATATTATTAGTTTAAATCATTTTAGTCTTTTAGTAATATAATAATGAATAACATATTTTTTATTATTTAACATAAATTCTTTTATATGGGACTTATATATATGATTGACATAGTTGAAAATTCTCAAGAGCTAGATAAATGACCACTTAAACAACAAATGATATCAATTTTTATATATTTTTTAAAATATATGTAGTTACACAATTTTATAATTATATAGCATACATTAATTTTAATAGTTTTATTTATAATAATTCATAAAAAGATATTTTTATATGAATTATTGATGTCATATAAAAAATGTTTGAACTTGACTATTTGCTGCATTGGGAGCATATTACTAGAAAACCTCTAAGAACAATGAAAAAAAAAAAAAAAAAGCTATCTTGGTAACGAAAATTATAGGAGACTATATTGGCGACATCCAAGGTTCATTGCTGCCCAAAAGAAAAACTCATTGGAATAGTGCCCCACAGCCAATTAGATTGGTATATAAACTATTTCACTTGTAATACAATATTGATTGAATGATATTCATTATAAACAACCATCTTCATTTTACACTAGCATTTGGTTGAAGTTTTAAGATCACATAAGACTATGGGACTTGGTCACACACTAGGTAGTGGTCATAAAACAAGTCTTACACAGTTGTAATCTTAAAATATTCCAAGTTGTAGAATTTTGTGAGATAGGGTATCTAAGATTTGGATAAACTTGTACTAACAATAACGATGTATAAATCCAAGGGGTTGGAAATTGGTCTGTTTCATGAGCAATCTATGTTAGACATGAATGCATATTTGTAGATGCTTATTAGAAAACAAGTTCATTGATGGCCTACTTAGAGAATCCACTAGATAGCCATAGTGACAAGTTCTCTAACTTATGCTAGTACATATAATTAGTCTTTTAACTTGAGGATCCATGGTAATTTTGTGTTTAAGTCCTCATGCTTTGACTTTTCCTTGACCATTTCGTGGGTCTCTCGAGTTGAGTTTGGGTATGAGCTACTTAGATATAGAGATTTGCGAGATTCAAGATGAGATTCATCTCCTCATTATTGTGAAGGGTGAGTGCATCTTTTATGTATTTTATAATGATTGATTCCACAAAATCCTCACATAAGGTAGTATGACAATTTGGAAAAGAAATTTTCCAAAAATGAGGTCATAAAGAGGAATCGAACATTGGGAATAGAAATATAGTTATTGAGGCTATTAGAGAGTCGACAAATATTTTGTCTTAGGCTTTTTTCAGAAGATAGAAGACGGAAGGACTGTATTTGCATAACAAGCATAATAGAGCTAAAATGGTTCTCTAAAAGCATATTAATTTCAACCAATTAATTGGACTCTATGGGCTTGAGGTTGGACATCGATCATGGAGATTGTGAACTCTTCAAATAATAGAAATTAATTGAATTGAGTCATTAGTTTAACGGAGTTTAAACTAATGTGAATATTTCGATATTCTTAATATCACAAAGGTTGTGAGCCCATATCCAATAAATGGTAAGACCTAATAGATCATTCACAAAAGCTAAAAGGAAATCCTATTTGATGAAGAGAATTTTCTAAGAATTAGATTAATTCAACTTGACCGATTTTATGGAGGAAAACGATTAGCTAATTTTTAGTCATTTTGGCTTGATCAATTTAATTGTTAAATTAATCTAAATAATTTAAAGCATTATATTAGACCAATTAAATTAAAAAATTAATTTAATTGGTACCACATGACTATCAATTGATATTTAAGGAGTTAATTTGACATCTTCTAACTTAAAGATTTAAGTTAATTGACTTAAAGAGTTAAGATAAACCTAATTAATTAAATTAAGGGGTTAATTTAATTAATATGGAGAATTATTTTTGGAGGCAAAATTCAAATGAAAGAGTTCATTTGGAGTGCATTAGAATTTATTTAGATGATATTTCATGAGATGAAATAAAGATTCCAAATGAAATTCAAATACAAGTAAAATTCACATTTCCACGTGCAATTTGCCTTGCAAACTGGTGCCAACCTCATGGGAGGTGTGATGCAAACTTGCATCATACCTCCCTCCCTATAAATAGGAGAGAGGTGGCATGACAAATGCACACATTCTAGATCTAATTGTTAGATTCCAGTTTTGCCCCCAATTTTGTGTGATTCACTCATATGTTGATGTCTCACACTTCTTCTCCATCCTCCCTCCCTAAAATCAGCCTTCATCCTACTCTTCTCTTCTTGGTATTCCAGCTAGCAAAGGAGTGATTTGGATTTGCCATTGGTGTGTAGATCTTCACATTAGAGGCTAGACAATTGGATAGCTTGGCTTTTGGAGATCTACTGCAAGGGCAGAAACTTTGGAGATGTGTTTCCATACCATGATGAATCCAATTGTTTCTGAACTTTTCACTGGAGCTTCCCCAAGCTGTTTAGGAGTTTTTTTTCCAAAATTTAGCAATTTTGGAGATGATTTGATTGGGTAATTGTTGCCAAGTTGCCGCTGTGCCACTGGGAGACAACTTTGAAGTGTTCAAGTGTTCTTTCATTCTACCTTGGATTTTGAGCAATCAAGGAGATCATTCTTCCAAATCTAAATTAGCAAAATCATTTGATCCTTGGTTTCGAGTGTAGCCAAATTAATTTAGCTATTTTTTGCTTTATTTATTGGATCCTTGTGCCACACTTGACTTCAAGTGGTATCGGAGCTAATTTCATGCTATAATTTGGATTTTTAATTGATTGATTGATGTGATGGATTGGTCTAAATCTTTAAATACTTGATCTAATTTATGAATTGGAATGTTTAGATGATGATGCTTGTGGCTCCTTTGTTGACGAAATGAAATTATGCTAATATGTGTTTTAAGAGTTAATTCATGTGTTAGTATGTTTTGATTCATGGTTGCTAATGTTGAATGTTGATTTACCATTAGTTTATATTATATGTTGATATAGCATATGAAATTTGGCCTTAAGGTATTTTGGTCATTTTTGAATCAAATTGGATTGGAGATTGTTGGAGATATTTGGAGAATGTTGATTCTCAATTAAACTTGATTTTTGAAGTATGATTGTGCACTTGAATTTCCATTTTTAAAAGGAGTCTTAGATTTGGACTTTCATCTATAATGTGTGATTTGGTCTTTAGGAGGTATTCTGAAGTTTTTGGTGCACAAAAGTTGAGCCAAAATTAGCTTGACTCAGTCATTACCCTAAAATATGGTGAAGTCTCCCTGAACTAGTACCCACTAGTGATCCTATCTCATAGGTAGTTAGAGGTTAATTGTTGTGAGCAAGGGATTGGCATGGGGCTAGCCAGTCAACAAGTCTACTGAGTTAAGGGCTTAGGTACTAAGCTGAATACTTGGGTAGTAGAGAGATAAGAGACTAAGCCTAGTGCTTGGGTAATGGAGTAATAATGGACATTTGTAATGCTATAGTTGTACTCTGTGCTAGTTGGTTTGTTCTATGCTTCGTGTTTTGTTCAAGCCAAGTGCTCAAAACATGGAGGGATAAGGGACTTATTTCTATGTTTATCTTTGGGAGTCATATGGTTGGAGATCTTTCCCTAACAGCACCATATGATATGTTTTTATCTTATCTTTTGTTGTTTAGTTAATTCTAAACTTCTATTACTTGAGTCTATCAGTAATAGTTTTGTTGTCACTTGAGTTATACTTGGCCTTATGCAAGCATTTACAAGTATCTTACTTATTTTAGCCTCTTTCAAAAGTATCTCATGTACCTTTTTCTTTGTTATATGTATTTATATATAAATTATTTACTATTCACCTCACTATGTCTTTAGGACTTACACCTCCTGTGTGTTACTTGGTTTTTTTCCCTGATAGGGGCTAATGGATGATGGACATTCTGCTTGCACATATGTAAATAATGTACATAGTTTTGCAGATAGGTCACTTATTGTATAAACTTGTCAAACTTGATATGTAAATTATTATAGGCTAAGTTTGATTTTTGTTGGGTTTCGTTGACTTGAGAATCCAGTTATGCAGGGCTTTTACATCTATTATATAGACCAACGTTTGTTGTGTTGCCTGTTATGTGGCTGAACTATAAATGTTACGTATCAGGAGTAATATCTTACTAATAGCTTGTTATGCTGACAACATTTTGTTGGAATAGTGCCTAGTAAGCCAATTAGATTGGCCTTATAAAACTATTTCCTTATAAAATAATCTTGATTGAATAATATTCTTTACATGGCCATTTTCATCTTATACTCTTCATCACTTTACTAACATTTGGATAAAGCCCTTAGATTATACTAGACTTTGGGACTTGGTTACGCATTAGATGTTACTCATGGAATAAGTCTTATACGATCATAATCTTAAACTTTTCAAGTTGTAGGATCTTACGAGATAGGAATCTAAGATTCGGATAAACTTGCCCTAAAGATCTATAAACTCAAGGGTTGGATATTGTTCCGTTCCATGAGCAATTCCATATGAGATATGAATGCATATTAGTGGGTGCTTGTTAGGGAGCAAGGTACAGAAGACCCACCTAGAGAATCCACTAGATAGTTGTTGTGGCAAGTTCTCTTTCTTATACTAGTGCATATTATTAATCCTTTGACCTGAGGATCCATGGTAACCTTGTGTTTGGTACTCATGCTTTAACTTTTTCTTGGTCACTTAGCGGGCTGCTCAGGTAGAGATTGGGCATGAGCCACTAACCATGGAGGTTTGTGAGATCCAAGATAAAATCTGACTCCTCGTCTTTGTGAAAGGCAAGTTCATTTCCTATGTATTCTATAATGATCGATTCCAAGAAATCATTATATAAGGTAGTGTGACAATTTAGAAAAGGAATTTTTCAAAGATGAGGTCATATAGTGGAATTGAACATTGATAATAGAGATATAGTATCGAGGCTATTAGGGAGATGATAAATATCTTGCCATAAGCCTCTTTCAAGAGATAGGAACGGAAGGGCCATAATTGCGTTTCGATCAATTAGTTGGGCTCTATGGGTTTGAGGTTAGATATCGACCATGAAAATTAGATACTCTTCAATTAATGGAGATTAATTAAATTAAATTGATTTAGTTTAAAAGGAGTTTTAAACTAAAATGAATATATGATATTCAAAAGTCACAAAGAGTTGTGAGCCCATGTCTAATGAAAGGTAGAACCTATTGGGTTACACATAAAAGCTAATAGCATTTCCTAAATCTTGGATGAACTTTTTAAGTGTTAGAAAATTCACTCCAAAGTGACTGATTTTTGGGGTGATTCAAAATCGAAGTGTTGCTTGGCTTGATCAACTAATTTAAGGGTTAAATTAGATCAAGAATTAAATAGTTAATTATTTGGTGCCATGTGATCATCAATTGGTCTAGTTTATTAAGCTTAAGGATTTAAGCTTGTTGACTTAAGTGTTAAGTCAAAGATTAATTAATTAAATTAAAGCATTTAATTTAATTAATGAGAAGAATTCTTTTTGGAAGAAAATTCAAATGAAAGGTTTATTTGGTGTGACATTTTAATTAGCTTGAAATTAGATTTCAAATGATAGTGAAATGCACACAAACTCAAATTATATTTGAATTTGCTAACTTGCAAGCAAGTTGGCGATCCCCCACCTTGAGAAAAGTGTGATATCAACTTGACATCTCATCATCCTCCCTCTATATATAGATTTAGAGGTGAGAATGGGTGGCCATTTGCAACACATGTGAAGAATTAGATTTTTTTCATATTTTTCCTCTATTCTCGAGGTGTTCACTCATGTGTTGAAGTTCACCTTTCTCTTCTTCTCCAACCTCTAAATTGGCCATCTCTCTCTCATCTTTCCTCTCAATCTCCAGCTAATTGTGAGGAGTGATCGAAAATTGCTTTGCTGGGTAGATCATTTTGACAGAGGCAAAACAAATAGTTTGCTAAGCCTTTGAAGATCCACCTGGGGGAACAATAATTTGGCAATTTTATTTCAGGAGATCTACAAGAATTTTTGATATGAAATTTTCGTAGTAGATCTATCAAAGAGTTGAGGAGCTACTGGAATTTTTTTGGAATTTTGGGAGAAGTTTGACTAGTGCAAAAGTTGCATTGATTCTATGCACTACTACTTGGCAGTTTTTGGATTGAAAAAGAGTTCTTCATTTTCTCCTTGGAACTAAGCTAATCAAGGTAGTCCTTTACCTAAATATAAATCATGAGAATGTTTAGATCCTTATTAGATTGAGTAGCCTAGTTAATTTTAGCTTTTGAAGTTTTGATTATTGGATCCTAGTGCTATCTTGCCTTCAGGTGGTATCAGAACTAAATTCATGCCATGATTTGAATTTTTGATTGATTAATTCATGTGATGGATTGATCAAAATCACCAAATTTTTTATTCATATGATGGATTGGAGGGTTTAGATAATGTTGTATGTGGCTCTTTGATTGATGAATTGAAAGCATGCTATTATGTGTTTTAAGTGTTAATTCATGTAATTAGTATGTTTTAATTTAGAGCTTCTAATGTTGAATGTTGGTTTCGCATTAGTTGTTGTTATCTATTGATATAGCATGTTTTTGAATGGGTAAAATAGTTTTGGTCTTTTTTGAATCCATTTTGGTTAGAGTTATGTTGGAGATTTTTGGAGAATATGATTCTCACTTGAACTTGTTTTTGAGAGCATGTTACAAGGATTGAAATTTCAGTTTTAAAAGGTATTTTAATTTTGAAATCTCATCTATAATGTGTGATATCATGTTTAGAAGTAGTTCTAAATTTTTTGATGCACAAAAAGCTGAGCAAAATCAAGGTGTTTCGGCCCAGACTTTGAATAAGGTATGATGCCTTGTCTCGACTAGGCGTTGGCCCATAGCCGGCATGCTAGGCGTGCATCTGTTGTGCAGTTATGTGCCTAGCCTGGATAGATTGCATCCAGTAATTTGGTTAAAGCTAGAACAACCTCAATGATTGACTATTTTTTTGTGTTCAAAAGTATTTTAATTCACACATATTAGATTCACAAGTGTTATGCAAGCTCTCAAAATTATGTTTGGCATTTTTTATTACTTTTAAAGACTTGTTAAAGTTAATCTCCTACTTGGTGCATAATTGTTATACTTGACCAATCATTTGTTTCTAAGATAAGCATTTAATTGTTGGAATTACTTGTCAATTCTTGATTTATTTATTGTTCATTTAAGTATTGAATGAATGATGAATGATGAATGAATGAATGGAGATGATCATGATCCTTTAATATTGATTTTATTTATTTCAAGTTGTTGAAGTGGATGTATTAAATAGGACTTGCATGCCTCTTATTCTATTTTGTGCAAGTTATGAGAGTAAACACTAGGAGTGAGGTTATCTTTCTCTTGTAAAAGTTGCAGGGAGCAAAGAAGATCCATGGAGGTTTGAAGACCCATGAATATATGGGGATGCACTTATGTAATAGCTTAGTTTAATCAATCCACTTAAAATCAATCGAGTGATGCACCTATGGCTCTAAGTACATCACTCGGTTATGCTTATGGTCATCCTACCCTAGGAGCATGCAAGGTATATTTACTTATTTATACTTTTCATATCCTATTAATATATGAGATGCATGCTTAGGATATAGAAAACCTAAATAAGAAGATAAAAATGATAAGATCTTTGCAAGCAAAAACCTTCCACTTAGAAAATTTAAGTGCTTTCAAATATTAAGTCAAAGTTGACATAAATTAAAAGAGTTTTAATTAATCTATACCTTCTGCCAATAGTATGTGACATGATGACGCTACCATTGTTTGTGTAATCCATACTTATAGTGGAGAGTTGTGACCATATACTAAGCATGAGATACACATTTGATTTGAGAACGCCTATGCATTGGCACATGAGTCACGGGATGTTTTGGGCCTGTCTCGAGTCAAAGTTTGATTGATAGGTTTGACTTAACACCTAGTATTATGGATGTCTCATGAGTCATGGGCCTACATGAAAAGTGAGGCAAAATATATTAATAGTTGTATAAGATGCAATTAGAAAAAGTTGCTTACCTTTGAATTGTTTGTGGATGTCTCATGAGTCGTGGGCATACTTGCAAGTCATTAGGATCTTAATTCCCATTAGGAAATGAGATTCCCTGAATTCTTCTAGGTGGTGAAGAATTTGATAAAATAGTGGGAGAAAACAAGCTTGAAAGACCATGAACATATTTTTAATATCAATACTCGATCATATGCTTATACTCTTTTTTTGCCTCTTGTAGATTTTTGAAATCTTCAAATCAAAATGGCTAAAGATTCACTCATAAGCATTTTCAAGACCAATAAACTCACCAAACCTAACTTCCAAGATTGGTTGAGAAATCTTAAGATAATCCTTTCTTTGAAAAGAGGATCTATGTCCTTGATCAAAGTCCGTCGGACACATTAGGTGACGACCCTACTGATGAGGCTCATGAAATGTTTACTAAATTTGTAGATGATGATCTACAAGTGAGATGCCTTGTGATGGCATCCATGACTAATGATCTCCAAAAGACTCGTGAGCATATGAAACATGCAAGTGAGATCTATAAAGACCTACAAGAGTCATACGGTGTGCAATCTAGACACAAAAGGTTCGCTTTGTCAAAAAAGCGCTTTAGATCAATGATGGTAGAAGGTTTAAATATCCATGAACATGGGTTCAAGATGATTGGACTAATCGAGAAGCTTAGACAACTTGATGTGTTCATAGATAATGACTTCTACATGGATTTGATCCTCCAGTTATTACCCCTATCATTCGATCAATTTATTCTGAACTTCAATATGTCCAAGCAATATATCATGATTAACGAACTAGATAACATGTTTGTGACCGCTAAAACGATGATGAAAAAGAAAAAGCCCTTTATGCTTGCTTCTCTTTCCAAGTTAAAAGGCCCTAGCGGACCAAGAAAGGGAGGTAAGAGAAAGAAGAGTTCTTCCTCTAAAGGGAAGCAACTCAAGAAAAGTTTTGGGAGAGTTAAGAAAAAGACTAAAATAGTAGCAAGTTGTTTCCTTGGAAAAGAAATTGCAAAGGTTACCTTGCGACCCTTTAGAAGGGTATGCACTTCTTTGAGGTGCATTTGACGACTAATTCTTCCTTGTGGGTATTTGATACTGCATATGGTTCTTATCTTTGTAATTTGTTATAGGGAATGGAAAGAAAAAAGAGTCTTCGTGAAGGGGATATGATCCCCTACCTAGGAGATGGAGTAAGAGTTGCCACCATGGTTCAATGCAATATCGAGTTAGACTTGGGGAATACTAACATTGTACTTAATCTAGTTTATTATATACCCCACTTTGTTAAGAACATTATTTCAATTCCTATTCTTGATAATGAAAGATTTGATTTTTCTATATCGATTAGAAAGTCAAAGGCATTAAAGAATGGTTCTTTGATTACTCAAGGTACATTAATTAATAGATTGTACATACTTAATTCTCAACCTTCACTGATGCATATTCAATCAAGTAAAAATAATATTAGATAACCAAGAAGATGCCATTTTATGGTATGTAAGACTTAAGCATATTTCTGAAATAGGATGAACAAGTTAGAAGCTCTCAAAGCACTAAATGTTAGTGGCATTGAGGATCTTCCTACTTGTGAATCTTGTTTGAAGGAAAATATGACCAAGGCTCCTTTTTGTAGAACAAACGAAGCACTACATAAATCTTTTAGATTTGATCCATACAGATGTTTATGGTCTGCTAGGAGTTACTGGAAGAGGAGGCTATTCTTACTTCATCACCTTCATTGATGATTATAGCCGGTTGGGACATGTTTAACTTATGAAGTACAATTTCGAAGCCTTTGAAAAATTCAAAGAGTATAAGAATGAAGTAGAAAAGCAAAAGGGCCTAGTATTGAAACTCTTTAATCAGATTGAGAGGGAAAATACTTAATTATCGAATTCTTAAATTATCTAAAGAAGAATGAGATTCTCTCTCAATGGACTCTACCTGACATAACCCAACATAATGGAGTAGTTGGGAGAAGAAACTGTACCTTGTTGGACACGGTACGTTCTATGATGAGCTTTTCCAAATGTGCCCATATCTTTTTGGGGATATGCCTTAGAGACGGCAGTGAAGCTACTAAATATAGTATCTTCAAAGTCGGTGCCAAAAATACTACATGAGATGTGGTATTACAAAGAATCCTTTTACCTTCATTTTAAGGTTTGAGGGTCTCCTACTTATGTGAGATGAATAGTGGTAGACAAGTTGGATAGAAAAATCACCTTGTGCAAGTTTTTGGGATACCCAAAAGAGTTTATGGGTTATTACCTTTATGATCCCTCAGAATAAAAGACATTTATTTTGAGAAATGCCATAATTTTGGAAAAATATTTTCTGTTAGATAGAAATGGCATTATCGTTGAACTTGATGAAGTTCAAGATAATCATCGAATCCCACAAACAGTGGAAACAAGTGTGCAACAAGAGCCTCACACACAAACTCTGAGAAGGTCTGACCAAATCAAGAAGTGACCTGAAAAGTTCAGATTTCTTCATGAGATGGACCAATTGAATAGTGATCTAAAAGCCTATGAGAAAGCTATGTTGGACATAGACTTGGGACGTTGGCTTGAAGCCATGAGATCCGAAATGAACTCTATGTGCTCCAACAAAGTATTGATCTTAGTAGATCCGCCAAAGAAAATAGTTTCCATTGGTAGCAAGTGGATCTATAAGTGAAAGCTAGGAATTATTGGAGAGGTAGTGACCTTTAAGGTGCTGCTAGTGGCAAAAGGCTACACTCAAAGAGACGGTATCGATTTTGAGAAAACTTTTTCACCGATCATTATGCCTAAGTCCATTCAGATTTTACTTGCCATAGTTGTATATATGACTATGAGATATGACAAATGGATGTGAAACTACTTTCCTCATTGGCGATATTGAAGACGAAATCTATAAAAAGTAACCATAAGGTTTCATATCCAAAAAGTTTGCAAACTCCAGAAATTCATTTATAAACTCAAACAAGCATCTCAAAGTTGGAACATACATTGTTGATAAGATAGTCAAATTGTTTGGCTTTGTAAAAAATGTATATGAATGATGTGTGTATATAAACGCTAGTGGGAATAGTGTATAGTTTATTGTGCTTTATATCAATGACACCTTTTTCATTGGAAATGAGGTAGGAATATTAGAGTCTATTAAAGTATGGTTATCTACTCAATTCTCCATAAAGGATTTAGGATAAGCATCCCACTTATTGGGAATATACATCTATAGAAATTATCAAAGAAGATGCTAGGGTTTTCCCAAACCTCGTACATTAACAAAATACTAAAAGGATTTAGTATGAAAAAATACAAGAGGGAATTCTTTCGCATGGGGCATGGCATTCATCTCTCGAGGTCTATGGTCCCTAAGATAGAGGAAGAAAGATAAAGAAAGTCCAACATACTTTATGCCTCTACTATTGGGAGCATAATGTATGTAATTTAATGTACAAGATCGGATGTGGCACATTCGCTAAGTCTTACAAGTAGGTTCCAATCCAATCCAATCCTGGTGAGAGTCACATGATAACCATGAAAGCAATCCTTAATTGAGAAGAATTAAAAACTTGTTTTTAGCATACGACAATGGAGGATTAAAACTCGAGAGGTTTTAGGATTCAAGTTTCCAATCTAATGTAGATAACCTTGAATACACTTCTAGATTCATATTTTACCTCAATGGTGGTGTGGTGAGTTGGAAGAGTTCCAAATAAGATACCATAGCTAACTCTACCACGGAGGCGGAATATATTGCAGCTTCAAAAGCTACAAAGAAAGGTGTTAGGATAAAAAACTTCATTCAAGATTTGAATGTAGTGCCCAGCATTACTAAGCCAATAGTTGTTTTCTGTGAGAACAACAGAACGGTAGTAAATGCTAAAGAGCCAAGTTCATATCAATGATCCAAGCACATTTTGAGGTGATATCATTTCATCAGGAGATCATTGATAGAGGTGACATCTAAGTGGAGAAAGTTGCCTTAAAAGAGAATATAACAAATCTATTGACAGAACCCATAACGCGAAAGGTCTTTGAAGGACATCTTGAGAAGATGGGCTTCAAGGCTATGAGGCATTGAATTTAGAGCAAGTGGGAGATTGTTGGAATAGTATCTAACAAGCCAATTAGATTGGCGTTGTAAAATAATTTTCTTGTAAAACAATCTTGACTGAATGATATTCTTTACATGGCCATATTCATCTTATGCTACTCACTACTTCACTGGCATTTGAATAAAGTTTTTAGATCACATTAGATTATGGGACTTGTTTATACATTAGATGGTAATCATAAAATAAGTCTTACACGATCATGATCTTAAATCTTTCAAGTCATAGGATCTTATGAGACAAGGCATCTAAGATCTAGCTAGACTTGCACTAATAATGCATAAATTTAAGGGTTAGATGTTGCTCCGTTCCATGAGCAATCCCATATGAGATATGGATACACGTTAATGGGTGCTTATTAAAGAATAAGGCATTGAAGACTCACTAAGAGAATCCACTAGATAGCTGTAGTGGGAAGTTAGTAGTGACAAGTTCTCTTGCTTATGCTAGTGCATATTATTAGTCATTTGACCTGAGAATCCATGGCAATCTTGTGTTTGGTATTTATGCTTTGATTCTTCCTTGGTTACTTAACAAGCAGCTTGGTAGAGATTAGGCATGAGCTACTAGGCATGGAGGTTTGAGAGATCCAAAATGGAATCCAACTCCTCATTTTGTAAAGAATGAGTGCATATCCTATGTATTTTATAATGATCGATTCGAAGAAATCCTTATGCAACGTAGTGTGATGATTTGAAAAAAGAAGTTTCACAAAGATGAGGTCACATGATGGAATCAAACATTGAGAATAGAGATATAGTATTGGGAGTCAGCAAATATCTTACCCTAGGCCTCTTTTGGAAGATAGAAAATGAAAAGACCGTATTTGCATGGTACGCGTAGAGATATAATAATTCTCCAAAAGCATTTATTTTGGGTAATTAGTTGGGCTCCATGGACTTGGGGTTGGACATCGACCGTAGAGATTGGGTATTTTTCAATTAATGAAGATTAATTGAATTGAGTCAATTTAGTTTAAAAGGAGTTTTAAACTAAAATGAATATATGATATTCAAAAGTCACAAGAAGTTGTAAGCTCGTGTCCAATGAAAGGTAAAATATTATGTCACACATAAAAGCTAATAGCATTTTTTAAATCTTGGAGGAACTTTCTAAGTGTTAGAAAATTCACTCCAAAGTGACTGATTTTTGGGGTGACTGAAAATTGAAGTGTCACTTGACTTGATTAATTTAAGTGTTAAATTGATCAACTAATGTTAAGGTTAAATTAGACTAATAATTAAATAATTAATTACTTGGTGTCATGTGACCATCAATTGGTCTAGTTTATTAAGCTTGAAGAGTTAAGCTTGTTGATTTAAGTGTTAAGTCAAGGTTAATTAATTAAATTAGAGTGCTTAATTTAATTAATGAGAAGAATCATTTTAGGAGGAAAATTTAAATTAAAGGTTCATTTGGTGTGACATTTCAATTGGCTTAAAATTAGATTTCAAATGAAATTGAAATGCACACTAATTTAAATTAGATTTGAATTTGCCAACTTGAAAGCATTGTAAGCAAGTTGGCGGTCCCCCATCTTGAGGAACCCTCTATATATAGATATAGAGGTGAGAGTGGGAGGCCACTTGCAACACATGTGACAAATTAGATTCTTTCACATTTTCCCTCAATTCTCAAGGTGTTCACTCATGTGTTGAAGTTCACCTTTCTCTTCTTTTCCAACCCCTAAATTGGCCATCTCCCTCTCATCTCTCCTCTCAATCTCTATCTAATTATGAGGAGTGATTGGAAATTGCTTTGTTGGGTGGGTCATTTCGATAGAGGCAAAACAAATAGTTTGCTAAGCTTTTGGAGATCCACTAACAGGAATAGTAAATTGGTGATTCTATTTTAGGAGATCTAGAAGGCGTTATGATCTACAATTTTCATAGTATATCTATTAAAAAGTTGGGAGCTTATGGATTTTTTTTTTTGGAATTTTAGGAGAAGTTTGACTTGTGTAAAAGTTATATTGATTCTATTGCGCCATTGCTTGGCAGTTTTTAGATTGAAGAAGAGTTCTTCATTTTCTCTTTGGAACTAAGTTAATCAAGGTAATCATCTACCTAAATTTGAATCACGAGCATGTTTACATCCTTGTTATCTTGAGTAGCCTAGTTAATTTTAGCTTTTGAAGTTTTGATTATTGGATCCTAGTGCTACTCTTACCTTCTAGTTTTTACTTTTTTATGGAATGATATATATGGTGGAATGTAATAGCAAGTAGGAATGAATAGTCTTAGGTTGTTATGTTGCTATTTGACAGATAAAAAAATAAAAATTTTGGAGGTGCGTATTTTGTTTGAATTATTATGAATAAGATTGGATAAGTACCTCAGCCAGAAGTAGGCATTTCTCGAGAAGGGTGCTAAAAGCTTGATGCAAGAAACATGGTGGTGTGTTCAATTTTGAGTTTCAACAATGGGGAATGAAGTAATTAAGGCAACAACATTAGGGTTTGGTGGTAGTTTTAGCTTAATTCACTGGTAAGGAAGTGGCACTCAAGCGGTGCCAGTGTTCTGGCGACCTTGACATAATAGGCTAGAAATTCTCTTTTGAGTTTAATTGGGTTGAAATCAAACTTTTATTTGGACTCAAACTAATCCAATTTGGTAAATTTCTAATCTTGTCGATTAATTTGACTTTGATTGATTTTATTGAAACTAATTAGATTGGATCAGAGAGGACTATCACTTAGAAAGACTAAATCCAATTATTTGAGGCTTTGATTATAAATCTGGCTCCTAATCATTAATGGGAATAGACTTAACTAAAAGCTAATAGACCTAATTGATTCAATCGAAAAAGTTGAAATTAAAAACATAAAGTAAGAAATTGATCATAGAAATTTAATTGACAAAGTTAAGGAAACTGATTTGGCTGGGTTAAGGGCACGCAAAACATCCTATGCCATTAGTGTGACATTATTAGAATTAGTTCTCTTATGTTTTGTTTTACATGGAAATAGGTGGCAAGGACGTGGTCGATACAAGTGCATAGAGGATTATCACCACCCAAGAGTTACCAAGTGAGTTTGTACTATATTTCTTTGTTAGGGAAAGAACAAATATATGTGTGTGTGTGTGTGTGTGTGTGTGTGTGTGTGTTAATATATCCTTGTAGCTTGATCTTATTTGCGTTGAGATTCAATAATTGTTGATTATTCATCTTATGTTATTCTTCGACTCTTGTGTTGAATTTAATCGTTAGTCTTAACTACTATTCTTCTTACCTGTAGTTCTTGAGTTGTTATTATCTAAATTCCCAATCTTTCCTTGATTTGAATTCTTATCTTATGTGTGTGTGTGTGTATATATATATTAATAAATATATCATTATTGTTTGACCCTTTCTTTGTTAAGGATTATCTTTTGCCTATGTCATATCTTCAATTCTTGTATTGTTCTTGATAGTCAATTTGGACTTCTTTTCTTCTTTGCCCGTAACTCTTCAACCATTGTTGTTTGAATTTCCTATCTATCTTGAGTTGTTGAATTCCTGAACTGAATGATTAATCTGATTCATATTCACATAAGTTTTGAAAAAAGTAAATTGTATGTGAAATTTTACCACACATTGCCCTTTTACACTGATTTTATTCTTGGTTGATCATGTTACATGTTCTTTTACTTGAAATTGATGATTGTATTGGGAGGACTAAAAAAGGGATTTTGAAATGTATTTTTCTATTATTTCCATGACTATTATCTTGAAATAAGGCCGATATTGACTAATTACCTATTCATATATCATGGTGAGTTGATATGTTTATTGTACTATTGTTGGACATTTTTACTACATTAGTAGGGAATATTATTACTGTGAAATACTATCATGATCGATGCCAAAAGACAAGAGGGTAGAATAGACTGACGGTGATTATTCTTTGGACAATGTCCTACTATTATTATCCTATCCCATAGCCAATTAGAGGTAATTGCCTATGAGTTGAGTAAGGCATATGGCTAGCCATGCATGGTATATTACTTTGTTGAGCTGATCACATAAGGACTTACATGATTACTTTATTGAGCCGATCATTGGGGGACTTGGGGGCATAAGCATTCTATGTTTTCAAAAGTGGAGTGATAAGGTAGGAAACCAACAATAGCAAATTTTGTGAAAGTGTTATTAATATGTTATCGATTACTTTATCTAGCCAGTTATATTCCTTTGCATGCATAGTATCTTGAATATCTTCCATAGTCATGGTTTTTTTCTGTTGATTTAGTACTTTTTGATTTGTTATCACTTTGTATACTCATGTTGCTCCGTTGTTAATAACTTACTAAGTCATTTGGGCTTATAGTTTTGTATCTTTTCTTCCATTCTTTTTCCATATGAAACACATGAAAGATATAAAAAAGTAGCTTCTGGTGGTACGTACTGTAAGTAGTTTTGTAGGTGTGTCTAAGTTGTATTAGGAATTTTTGAGCCTCTATTGTAACATAAATGTAAGTGTGTTATGTAGCGTTACTTATGGTTTGTAATAGTTTGGATAGGTGTGGAACATTAAGACTCTAGCTTGTGATGAATGCTTTTCTTTTAGTGTGATTGAGGTAGTTGAGTTGTTTTGAATGCCTGATTGTTAGTAGGGAGTGCTCTAACTTGAGGCATACACCTCTAGCTTGGGGTGCTACAGAGGTGGTATCAGAGCTTAGACTTTCAAGAACCTAGAAAAATTTGGAAAGGACTCTAGAACAAGAATTGAGGAATCTAGTGGAGGTTAGGTTCAACCCTGAAAACTAATTATGATGTGAACACTTGGGGGAAAAATGTTTGGTGTTGAGAGGTAGAAAACTATAGTTGGGTGGCCAACTAATGTGTGATCTTCTCTTCTTGAGGTTGAACATGAGACTCTAGATTGAGGTGATGAATACTTTGGGCCTATAATGTCAGTAATCAGTATTATAGGGCAAATCTAATATGTCCAAATGAACAAATGTCTCAGATCTAATCATTTTGCTTTGGAAAGTATCTCAAGTAAAAGTATTATGGAAAAACCATAACATAGAAGAAGCAACATGAGAATGAGAGGACTACATGCGACAACATTATCCTGAGTTTTTCCAATTTTCATGTATGAATCTTGGAGCTAGATTCTTGTTTTGGGTAGAGAAGGGGCATTGTAACACCCCAAATTTTAAGTTTCTAAAAAGTTAAAGTTATTGTTTCAACAAACCAAAATTTGAATATCTTAAATTAGGTTTAAATTAATTTTGAGTTAAATTTATTGAAAGTTGAGGGATTTAATCATTATTGAGAGAATGACTTAATTTTCCAAAATTATAAAAATTCAGAAACCAATATGAGAAAATTAAAAGTTTAAGGACTTCAAAATAATTAAGTTAGGACTTAATTGCCCATAATTAAAATGTCAGGAGGTCAATTTGTAATAATAAAACTTTTAAAGGATTGAATTAAAGTTCATGGGTCAAATTGTAAAGCTTTGGTTTATAATAGTTTGGATAGGTATGGAACATTAAGACTTTGGCTTGTGATGAATGCTTTTCTTTTAATGTCATGGGGTTACACTACAACAAATTGCACTTCACATAACAAAAATTTTGATAATAAAGATAGAATCATTACATGTGTTAGATTTATTGTAACAAAATTGAATTTTTTTTTTGTTACAAATAACATTTTCTTGAGTAACAAAGTAAAAGTTTTGTTACCTTTAACTCAAATTTGTTACCTTAATTTTTTCATGTTCGTAACTAAATAATAATTCCTTACGGAAAATATTATTTTATTACATATAACATTTTTTGTCATATAAGATGATATATTTGTAACAAAATTTGGTACCTTTTGTAACAACAAAATATTTGTTATAAATTAAATATATTGTAACAAAGTTTTTAGTTACTAAGCTTTTATTAGCTTCCCTCCAAATATCAATTGTAAACATATATTAACAATGATTTTTATTACTAATTATAAATGAATATTAAATTAAATTTTTGCTAATACTTGTGGGTTGGGCTTTTGTTCGAGAAGTGGACTTCACAATAATGTAAAGAATTTGTTAATTGGGCTTAACCAATTGTTTAGTAAATCATTATTAAACTTGATTTTATTTTAAAGATTGAGCTTGGAGAAATTTGAAGTGAATTGTTCATTAGTTGGGCCAATTTCTTTAAAATATTGGGCTTTATAAATATTTTGTGAATTATTCAATGAATTGGGAGTTTTTATTTATAAAATAGATTTGATCAAATTTATAGTAAATTAAGTGGTGAATTAGGCTTCGTTTTAAGAGTTGATCTTGAAAAAATTTGAAGTGAGAAAAATGATGAATCAGGCTTTCTTCAAGGAACTAAGATTATTTTTTATTAATTGGGCTTCACATTAGTTCAAATAATAGATTATTTTGGATTGATCAATTTATTTATTTATTTACTAATTAGGTTTAACTAATATTTTATTGAATTGGCAAATTGGACTTTATACTAATTTGAAGAATTAGTTAATTGGGCTTTACCAACTTCCTTTTCATTAATTGAGCTTCAATAATTCTCTTAGTAAATTTGTGAATTAGATTTCAAAATGGATTGGATCTGACATTAACTTAAAAAATTGATTAGTTATGCTTTTGCAACCTTTCTATTTATTAACGAGTTCATTGATTTTTTGGTAAATTTATGTCATTTGGTAAAGAATTGGGTTTGACATCAAATTGCAGAGTTGATTAATTGGGCTTTAGCGACTCTTTTTTTTATATTATTAATTAGGCTTCACTAATATTATAATAAATTGGTGTCAATAGGGGTGGCAATTTGGGTGGCTCGTACGGGTTCGGATTGAATTGAAGTAGGGGTATCACATTAATTTTTTCAACCCTAACTCAACCCAACCTAATAACAACTTGAAAGTGCTCAACCCTAACCCCACTTGAATCGTATCAGGGTAGGTTTGGATCGACCTGATTTTTATTTGATTAACTTGTTAACTCAAATCCACCAAATCCAACATGCCAATATGATTTAAAATAATTATTTTAAATATTTATTTTAATTTCAAACCCTACTGTGAAATATATACACACACACAAAATAACTTTCTTATGTTTTATAAAATAACGCACACCGCCTCTCCCTCCACATTTCTTGCCCATTTAATATAATTTTAATATAAACAGACCAATTTACCCTTAATCATTTCACATATTTATAATTCAATTTAGATAACTTTTTATTATCATATTTTTTTTCTTTTTTTTTTCATTTTTTTCTTTTCTTTTGATTCTCAATTTTCTCTTCTTCCATTATTTCATATATTTCTCATTTTATATGTATATATAAATCTATCATTATTTCTCATTTCTCATTATTTCATATATTCTCATTTTATACATATATATATATATATATTCATCTATAAAATTTTTATTTTTATCTTTTTTCTTTCTAATTATTCATAGAAGTATAATTATTTTTTCTATTTATACTTATTCACACACACACACACATATTATATACATATATATATATATATAAATTTATCAATAAATTTAAATTACTTTTATTTAAACTAATAACTCTATCAATTAATCTTTATTAATTGAAGAGTACTCAATCTCCATGGTCGATGCCTAGCACAAACCTATAGAGCCTAATGAATTGGATGAATGAATTATAAAAAGGTGAACCATTACTACTTAAGATTTTCATACAAATACGGTCCTTTCGTTTCCTATCTTCTAAAAAAGGCTTAGAGGAAGATATTTGTTAGCTCTCTAGTAGTCTCGATAACTATGTATCTATTCTTAATGCTTGATTCCCTATTATGATCTCAACTTTGGAAAAGTCATTTTCCAAAATATTATATCACCTTGTAAAAAGATTTCTTAGAATCAATCGTCTTATAATACATAGGAGATCAATCTTCATAGATGGGCAAAATAGATCCTATCTTGAAACTCACCAACTTCCATACTTAAGTAGCTTGTGCCCAACCTAAGCCTCTAGCGACCCACTATGTGGTTGGAGTAAAATTAAAGTACAATGACCTAAATACAAAGCTATTGTGGAACCTCGAGTTAAAAGACTAATTATATGCACTATCATAAGCTACAGAACTTGTCACTCCCAACATGCCACTAGGCTACTTGGTGGATTCTCTAAGTGGGCCTTTAGTGAACTTGTTCTCTAACAAGCACCCATACCTAACATTGATTGTGCATGAAATGGATTAATATCCAACCTCTTGGATTATGTATCGTTAGTGCAAGTTTATCTAAATCTTAGATGCCCTGTCTCATAAGATTCTATGATTTGGAATATTTACAATTATGACAATAAGGACTTGTTTCATGATCACCATTATATGCGTGGCCAAGTCCCGTAGTCTTATATGATTTAAGGGCTTCAACCAAATACAAGAGAAGAGATCATAAACACATAAGATGAAAATCGTCATTTTATGGTATATCATTTAACCAAGATTGTATCATAGGTAGGGTAGTTTTACATGCCAATCTAATCAAATTGCGAGGTACTATCCCAACAATGTCCCACTTGCCCTAAAGCCAATTCCCCATAGCCTTCAAGCCGTTTTCTCAAGATGTCTTAAAATCTTTTTTGTTTTTAGAGGTTTAGATAGTGGATTCACTATATTCTCTTCTGAGGTAATTTTATCCCCTCAAATGTTGCCTTTATCAATGATCTCATGGATCAAACGATAAGACATAAAATGTGCTTAGATTGTTGAAGAGATCTTGGCTTCATTGCTTGTGCAATGACTTCGTTGTTGTCATAATAGACAACTACAAGCTCTTGCAAGCTTACCACTACATCCACTCTTAGATGAAAATTTTCATCCAAACACTTTTCTTTGTGGTGTCCGATGCCACAATGTATTTTACCTCAATGGTGGAATCGGCCGTGGTGTCTTTTTTGGAACTCTTCCAACTAACCGTGCCATAATTGGGATAAAATATAAATGCAGAAGTGTATTTTAGGTCATCTTTATTAGATTGAAAACTAGAATTCAAAAACCCCTCAAGTTTTAATTCTCCATTCTCACATACAGAAATAAGTCCTTAGTTTTTCTCAAGTACTTAATGATTGCTTTCACAACTTTCCAATTACTCTTAATAGGATTAGATTAGTAACGGCTTGTAACACTTAGAGTGTGGTTACATCCAGTCTCATACATTGAACAACATACATTATGGTTTCAATAGCAGATGTATAAGGTATGTGGGATATTCTCTTTCTCTTCTCCTAAGTTTTAGGGAGCCATAGACTTGGAGAGATGAATACTTGTCCCATTAGGAGGAATCCCCTCTTACATTTCTCCATATTAAACCTCTTTGGAATATTGTTAATGTTTGTTGATTAGAAGAACTCTTACATCCTTTTTGATCTATCTCTATAGATCTGTAATCCTAATATGAAGGATACTTCTACTAAATCCTTCATGGAAAATTGTGAAGATAAGCATGTTTTAGTACACTTTAACATATCTTTCTTATTCTCAATGATAAAGATGTCATCGACATAAAGCATAATAAATTGTATTGAACTCCCATTAGCCTTTTATACACATATGGTTCATTCATGTTTTTGATAAAGTTAAATGATTTAATTGTGTTATCAAAAAGTATGTTCCAACTTTAGGATTCTTGCTTTAGTCCATAAATGGACCTTTGGAGTTTGCAAACCTTTTTCTCACTTTCTTTAGATGTTAAATATTATGGTTGCTCTATATAGATTTCCTCTTCAATGCTTCCATTGAAAGAAAGGAGATCTTTACATACTTTTGGCAAATTTCATAGTCGTAGTAAACAGCTATGGCAAGCATAATCCTCATGGATTTAGGCATAGTAGCTAGTGAAAAAAGGTTTCATCAAATCAATACTTGGTCTTTAAGTATAATCTTTTGCTACTAGTCTAACCTTAAATGTCTTTGCCTCTCTATTGACTCCTAACTTATACTGATAAATCCACTTATAACCAACGGGTACTATATCCTTCGGTGGATCTACAAAGATCCATACTTTGTTGAAGTACTAGAAACAATTTCAAATTTCATGGCCTCAAACTAATGACTCAAATCTGTGTCCGACATAACTTCTTCATAGGTCATTAGATCACTATTTATTTAGCCCATCTTATGAAAGAATCCAAACCTTTCGGGTTGCTTCTTGATTTGGCCTAACCTTCTAGGAAGTTATGTGCTAGGCTCATTACGCTCTCTTATTTTTATTGCTTGTGGGATAGAATCTTGAACGTTATCAAGTTTAATATCAATGTCATTTCTATCTAATATAAATTCCTTTTTATTAAAAGTGACATTCCTCAAAAAATATATCTTTTGTTCTGAGGGATCATAAAAATAATAACTCAAGGACTTTTTTGGGTATTCCACAAACTTGAACAAAGTGAATCTTATATCTAACTTGTCTCTCACTAGTCTCTTAACATAGGTGGGAGACCCCCCAAACTTTTAGATAAGAGTAAGAGTGTGCTTTACCAAACCACATCTCATGCAGTGTCTTTGGCACCAACTTTAAGGGTATCATATTTCTAATCTCAACGCTATCTTGAGGGCAAATCCCTAAAAGAAGATAAAGATATTGGCAAAGCTCGTAATAGATCATACCATGTCAAAAATGTATGATTTTTCCTCTCGACTACTCAATTATGTTGGGATGTGTCAGGTGGAATCTATTGTGAGAGAATCCCATTATCTCTTAGATAACCCAAGAATTCAATACTTAAGTATTCTCTTCCTTGATCTAATCGAAGAGCTTTGATACTAAGTCTTAATTGCTTTTCTATTTTATTCTTATACTCTTTGAACTTTTCAAAAGCTTCAAACTTTGTACTTCATAAGATACATTTGTCCGAACCGAGTGAAAACAATGGTGAAGATAATGAAGTAAGAAAAGTCTCCTCTTATACTAATTCTTAGTGAAGTACATATGTCCGTATGGATCAAATCTAATGGACATGTGGATCGCTCTAATTTATCACACAAAAAGAGCTTTGGTCATTTTTCTTTTTAAACAAGACTCACAAGTAAGTAGATCTTGTAATCCACTAACATTTAGGGATATGAGGGCTACTAACTTGTTCATCCTATTTTTGGAAATATGTCCAAGTCTAACATGCCAAAGATATGCATTTTCTTGGTTTTCATATTTATGTTATTTTAATGAATATGCAGTGTGATGGCAGAGAATCTTAAATGTATAATCCTTTACACATTGTACCAATGGCACTAACGTAATAGTAAAAAGGATTTAGAACATGCTTTAGAATCTTTTCAATCTAACTTAACTTATGCCTTCGACTTTGGTCGTATCTCTTTACTTCTTAGCTAAGGTGGTGGATCATATCCCCATCATTAAAATTTATTCTTCTTTTCAACTTTTGTAACAAATTACAAAGATGAGAACCCCATATGGTATCATATACCCATTAGGAAGAATATATCTTTAGGAGTACTTCAATAAACAACATATCTTTCTCTAAGGATACAAGGCATTCCTTGCAATTGAGCTTCTAATAACCCGATATGCCATAATAGAAACAAGTTGCATCTTTTTATCCTCTATAATCTTCTTGACACCATCAGAAGCCTTAAATGTTTATTTTCTCTTGAAAAAGAACCTTTCTTCTTCTTGCCATTTTCTACTTGCCTTTAAGGCCTTTAGAATGGGAGGAGGAAACAATCATTAGAGGTTTACCTTTTTCATGGTTATCTCTACCTAGACCAACACTTTGGTTAAATAAACTCGACAAGGATGTAAGGATCAAATTCCCATAGAGATCATTGTCTATTATTACGTCCAAGTTGAAGAACTTCTTAATAAACTTAATCATCTTTAGACCGTAGTTGAGGACACATGAACCTTCAACCATCCTAGCTTGAAAATCTCCTTTGATAACATGAACCTCTCATACCTTATTTTCTATACAATGCTTGCAAGTAATTGACCGAGGTATGTTTCATGTGTTTATAGGACTTTTTGAAGTTGATAGATGCCATCATGATACTAAGGGCTAAGAGATGATTCCCACTATATTTTGTGAACATTTCACATGTCTCTTGATTCACATTAATCCTTAGAGCACCTCGATATAGGACATATTTCTGTTTCCTAAAATCTAGAATGAATTTGAGGTTTAGTTAATCATAGTACTTTGATCTAGTTAGTTTATTGGTTTCCAATATAATGCTTAGTGGATTTTTAGCCATTTTTGAGATTTCTCAAATCTACATGAGCGAAGAAGAAGATAAAAGCATTTGATTGAATTTGATAATGAAAACATGGTTATAGACTTTCCAATATGTTTTGCTCCCACTATTTTCTCAAATTCCTTACCCTCTTAGGAATTCGGGAAATCATATTTCCTAGTGAGAATCAAGGTCCAAAGGCATCACTTGTGGACCCACGACTCATGAGACATCCACTCATGAACATAAGGTAGGCAACTATTACTAGTTGTATCTCTATGCACCTCTTGATATGTTTTGCCTCACTTTTTGTGAAACTCACAACTTATTGTACATCTATACTACTAGATATTAAGTTGGATCTACCAATAAATCATTAATTTAAATTCAACCATGATCATTCCATGATTCGTGAGATAATATCATGGTAAATTTAAATTGAAGTGCATCTTATGCCAATGTAGTTATCATAGCTTTCCTTCAATAATGTGTCTCACAACTCATGAGCCGACACAAAAAAGCCTATTTAATTTTATCTAATTTGGCTTAATATTTTTTTAAACTTAGACTCCTCTAACTTGAGGGATTTGTTTTCTTGGAAGATCTCACCAACTTTTATCTTTGCTTATTCAGATTCTCTATCCTAACTATGCATCACATATGTCAATAGGATAAAGAAAGCATAAATAAATAAATGAACCTTGCATACATCTAAGATGGGATGACCATAAGCCTAAACGAAGTAATCTACTTTAAACCATAGGTGTTCTACTTAGTTAATTTTAGGTGGGTTGATTAAAGAAATAGATCCTATCTATTACATGAATATATCCCATACATTCATGGGTCTTCAAGCCTCCTTGATCTTCTTCGGCCTCCTTTGCCTCTTTACGACAATTTAAAAGAGTAAGAAAAATATCACCCCTAGAGTTCTACACTCATAACATTTATAAGATAGAAAATCAAGAGGCATGCAAGCCTTATTTAATAAACCCATTCAATCAATATTGAACTTTGATAAAACCAAATTAAGGGCTCATGTTCATCCTCATTCATCTATCATCCATTCAACAATCAAATAAACAATAGCAAGAATTGACATTCAATCTATCAATTAAGTGCTTAGCACATAAACAATTAATTAGGATTAAAAAATAAGCATAACTCTTATGCATCTCAGCTTTGCAACAACTTGAAGTGCATACTTAAATTAGATCATAAAAGAAAGAAAAAATGCCCAACATAATCTTGAGCACTTACACAACAATTGTGCATCAAAAGTGTATGGAAAAATAAAGTTTAGGAGGGCAAAAATGCACAAAATAGCAAAATGATCCTTCCATGGCAACCTTGGGTGGGTCAGCAACCGACTGGCAAGTGCCTACCATAAGGCACATAGACCACCGTTTTGCCCTCTTTTTGCTCTTTTGCTATCCTAAACATTATGGACACTTTCATAACTCCATTTCATACATTTTTTGATAAATTTCCAGATTATAGACACCTTTAAAACTGGAAATTAAAGTGCTCAAGTTGCTTCAAAAATCAAATCTAAGGAAGAATCACTACTCTTCAAACACCTTCAAGACATCCAACCAAATTGGATCCAAAAAATTGCCAAAACACTTTTAAGCAATTATCAACATGCTAAATCAACATTTAGCATCATCCAATGCTAAATCAACATTTAACATAATAAGATTCAAATTAAAACTCATGCCAACACATATAATTCACAATTAAATACATATTGACATATTTCAATTCAACACATCAAAAGCCACATGCATCAACTCTTAAATCTTAAATCCATAAATTCATTCAAGAAATAGGAGTCATAGAATCAATTCATCACATGAATCAATCCAACAAATTCAAAACTAGGCATAAAATTGGCTCCAATACCACTTAAAGATAGAGGACATGCTAGGATCCATAATAATTTGCAAAAATAAGAAAAATTAACCAACATATCTTCTACCCAAGGATATATTCTATGACACAAAATTGGATTAAAAAGATGGAAAAAAATTACATTAATCATGAAATGAAGAACAACTAGGAGGATCTCACTATGGAACTCTTTCCAAGCAAGGAAATTGCTTTTTTCTCCAAGGATCTCCAACCCCTCCCCTATGGACAGCAACTCCATCTTCTATGGCTGGAAAACCTCTTCCAAGACATGCTCCAGTAGGCGGAAAAACAGAAAATATTGAACCAAAACCACCGATTGACAATCAACACCAAAGTCGGCCACAAACTTGGAAGATCTCGATTCACCATTTTAGAGCTCCCCAAATTTGAAGCATCTAAAGCTATTACACACACCTAAAATCATTCTAAATCTTCTCTCAATTAGCTAGAGATGTGAGAAAGATGAAGGAGGATGAAGAAGAAAGTGTGAGGAAGTTGTTCGAGAGAAAAAGGTTGTTAGAATCTAGAAAGTGGTTTCTCTCAACACATGAGATCACCACACAAATGGCAGAGAAATTGCAGCTGTAATTAGCCTTGATATGGCCATCCATGAGGTGTTTTATAGTGTGATTTTGAAACTTAAGGAAGCTTCTATCTCAAACACCTCACTATGTCATATAGGATGCCGACTTGCTAGTCAAGTTGCATTTTTAATTTCTCAAATTTAAAATGAAAACTCACTAATATAAATGGACTTTTCCATTTAATTTTTCCTCCAAACTTAGATTCCCATAATAATTAAATTCTCTTTAATTAAATTAAATTAACTTAACTTCTTAAGTTAATAAAATCAACTTAACCCTTTAAGTTGACTTTAACTAATTAAAATTGTCACATGGCACCAATTAAATTAACTCCTTAATTTAATTGGCATAGGTTAACTATTTAAATTAT
>JACGDI010005671.1:744654-756725 GCA_014898725.1 Jacaranda copaia
CCCCCCCCCCCCAATCCCTCATCACTAATAAACTTGATCCCCTCAATTATCTAACTCCTTAGATAATTTCTTTAATAAATTGAGAGTGTTGTAGGCTTTTATGTGTGACCCTTTAGGTTCACCAATTCATTAGACATGGGCTCACAACATCTTTGTGATATTTGAATTAGTTTAAAATTCTTTAAACTAATAACTCTATCAATTAATCTCTATTAACTGTAGACTACCTAGCCTCCATAGTCGATGCCAACCACAAGCTTATAGAACTGAATGAATTGGATGAATGAATTAAAAAGAGATGAACCATTAGCACTTATGAGTGCCATGCAAATATAGTCCTTCTGTTTTCTATCTCCTAAAAGAGGCCTGAGGCCAAATATTTGTTAACTCCTTAATAACCTCGATAACTATGTATCTATTCTTAATGTACGATTCTCTGTTATGACCTCAACTTTGGAAAACTCCTTTTTCAAATTATCATATCACCTTGCACAAGGATTTCTTGGAATAGATAATTTTAGAATATATAAGAATTAATCTGCTTTTCACATACGAGTGAAACGGATCCCATCTTGGAACTCACCAACCTCCATACTTAAGTAGCTTGTGCCCAACCTAAGCCTCAAGCCACATGCTATGTGGTTGGAGCAAAATTAAAGCATAAAGACCTAAATACAAAGTCATTGTGGAACCTCAAGTTAAATGACTAATTATATGCATTATCATGAGCTAAAAAGCTTGCCACTATGGCTACCTTGTGGATTCTCTAAGCATGCATTTAGTAAACTTGTTCTCTAACAAACACCCATTTACATACACCCATATATAACATAAATTGCCCATGAAATGGGACAATATCCAACTCCTTGGATTATGCATTATTAGTGCAAGTCTATCCAAATCTTAGATACCCTATCTCATAAGATTCTATGACTTGAAAATTTAAAATCATGACTATAGAGACTTGTTTCATGATCACTAGCATATGTGTGACCAAATTTCGTAGTCTTGTATGATTTACGGGCTTTAAGAAAATGCATGTGAAGAGATCTTAAATGCATAAGATGAAGATGGCCATTTTATGTTATATCATTCAATCAAGATCGTATAACAAGTGGAGCAGTTTTACACGCCAATCTAATTAGCTTGAAGGCACTATTCCAACAATTTCAACCAGAAGAGTGACTATTCAAATGAAACAAGTCAATCAAATGCAATAGCAAGTAGTGAATTATTAGGTACTTGGAAGCCAAAAGGACATTATAAATTAATGGCCAAGAAGCAAAGAATAGAGAGTGGAGGTGGTTTTGATAGAAAATCCAAGCTTGATTTCTAATTAGGCAAAGTCTTGAAGGATGATAAAGATGATGTCAATGTTCTGAAGCGGTGGAAACTTAATTCTGAGTGATTTCCAGTCTTTTCACTCGTGGCTTGAGATATCTTGGCTATTCCTATCTCTACAATAGCTTCTGAATTTGCTTTCGGCATTGACGAGAGGGTTCTTGATCCATTTAGAAGCTCTTTAACTCATAAGGTGGTAGAAGGTTTGATATGTGCACAAGATTGGTTTCGAAAGTCTCATCGATTAAATGTTGAAGAAGATTTAGAGAAAGTTGAAAAGTTTGAGAATGGTATGTTACAATCATTTTTTACATATAATTTACATGCTCTATTTAGTTTTATGTGCATTCAATAATTAAATAACTTATTTTGACAATTTAGATTTGCCAATTGCTGGATTTGGTTGAAGTGGCCCAATTGGGGTTAATTAGTTGTTGATCAAGTATTTTCTCTTTTAATTCAAGTATTGATTTCAATTAAAGTCATATCTTAATTGTGTACATTTCTTGTCTAATCAGTAATAATTAATAGGCATATTTTCTCTTATGTTGCGTTATCAGTATTGATTTTTTTTTTGGCTTCAAATCAACTTCCTTTTCAGAGTAATTAGAGGCAAACTTTTTTCAAAGCAGCCGCTTCTTCTCGTTTCCATTATTTAGCTCTCAACGGTTGCAAAGATTTTTGAGATGATTCTAATGAGTATTTAGTATAAAGAGCAATGAACTTTAGTTATGAATTTCTGATGGAGGGGTTGAATGGAGTTTGGACTGTAATTTTTGGCTTAAAACTTTAAGCTTGGAGTGGTATTGCTGAATGACATTTATTTGTCCGATGCTACCGTCTTGCTGTCTGCTAAATGCGTACCGAACATGTTGCAGCATTATTTAATATGCTTTAGTGCATGAAAATTGTTGGTCAGATTAGTTTCCTATACATTTCTGGGAGATTGGTAATGAGAAGTATGTGCGCTGGTGTGCGAACTTACTGAATTGAAAGGGGAAGGCAATGCAGCCAATTGTAAGGTCAAAGGTTTGCCACCAAATCTTTTATCATTTGCCAACAAATCCATTAATGTATAAGGTGTTTGCAATGTGGAAATGGAATATGGGGTTGGAGTTTTGTTTTAAAAAAAAAGTTATTGAATGAAATTGCGAAAAATAAGAAATTGCATGAAAAATCGATATGGGCCAACAAATTGCTTGGATGAAGCCAGACTATTAGTTTTTGTGAGGAAAAACTCAGATAAAAATTGATTAATTGGCGAATTTTTCAAGCCGAATCGAAAATTTTTGGTTAATTCTACTGATTAACCAAAATATTTGATGCAATAATTAATTATCAAGTTTTATAAATTTCGATGAATTATCTAATGCTCTTCCCTACCTTTTTTAACAATATCTTTATCATGTTTGCTTATAATGCATCACTAAGGAATAATAATAAATATGTCTTCCTCTTTCTTGAAAAAAAATAAATCTTTCCTCGATGCTATTCGCTTTATAGTGAGATACCCTCTCATATCTTTCAAATAACTTTCTTGATCAAATACCTAAATATTCCCCACGTAATTCCTTGAATGAAAAGGGTGAATCAATTACAATTTTCAATTCCAATCAATTTTGACTTTCCCCAATAGTTGCATCTTTCCAAGTTCAAAGATGTCCAAGCTTTTACTATGAGAGATAATAAAATTTCAAATATATTTATGATTGGTACTTGCTAATTCAGTGATATCTCATCCAAATTTTGATAGAAAAATTATTTTTTTCACAAAAAGATAAAATTATATACTTGAAAAACGTGCCAATTTTAATTGATGCACTCAAATTCTTGGGGGAAAAAAAAAGAATTATGTGCAAATAACCCGCGTGCAACTAATAGTTAGGCACTGCAATGGAAGAAGATATTACCTCTTGCAACATTTCCTCCAAAAAGAATACACGACATATCATTCAATTAAATTAAGTAAAATAAATTTATAAATATAAAATTTATTTATTGCATTTTACCAATATAATATTGTGTTTTATATTCAATTAATAAAATACTATTATTTTTTAAAAGATTGTTTTGAGTAGTTAATTGATAACGCCGGATAATATCAATTAGAACAAAATTAATATAGAACTTAAAAGTATTTCTATTATATATATATATATATATATATATTACAATTTCATGTTAAGGCACATGATGTTAAATTTTTTTTATAAAACATAAATAATGCTAGAACTATATTGTAATTAAAAAGGTAAGAAAATTAAGGTCTCAAGTTATGCATCTATTTCAAAGTACAGGAAATAAATATTTAAATAAATAAAAATGACAATGAAATACTAAATTTTGAAAAATAGAAAATTAAAGGATTTGAAAATTATAAATTTCTTACTAATTTTTCAGGAAAGTTCGTGAGTAAGTAAAAAATATTAACTTAAAATATAAAATGCCAATGGAACATCCCATCGAAAATCTACTGAAAAAGTTTCCAATAAAAATCCATCAAAATTTCGCTTGAAAAAGTCCATTTCACTATGAAAGTTTTCGATTTTTCCTCTAAAAATTCCATTGAAAAATTTGCATTTCCCTATAATATTTATATTAAATCTCATGACCCCTTCATATACGTATATGAAGTAGAAGAAAATTTTTAACTACTTGAAAATATTTTATGTTATCCCATCAATATACATCATCTTAAAAAGATAACATCAATTTTTTTATTCAATAAGATTATAGATCACGTACCACAACTTAATCGATCGCTCCCTTATTAGATTCCAAGATACAAGTTTATTGCCTACAATACATCAATAAAAATTAAAAATTTTTGTCAGTTGTTTAATAATTTATCTAATAGCTAATCATGAAAATAGATTATATGTAATTTGAATTAAGTTGTTATTACCTAAATAAATTTTGAATTTCCTTAAATAAAGATGAGTAATTAACAATCAATAGGAATTTCTTAATTTAATTAAAAAGCTCAAAATTATGAGAATTAAGAATTTGATCAAAATTGCATAATTGATAATTGCAAGCCCCACATCATTTTGCTATATATAATAGTACTAGCATGTACCTAGGTGCAAATAATTTTAGTGTTGAAATAATTTATTTTATAACAATACCTATTTTACTTCATGTGATTAAAAAGTAAATTGTAATTATTTTTAATATTTTAAAAAGAAAATCACTTACTAATTAAACAAACAAATGTGGATATTTTGCGTAGCACCCTCGGCTGAGGTGTATGCCTCAAGCCGAAGCACTACCTCCCGACAATTAGGCATTTAAACTAATTCAAATAATACTACAACAAATTAAACTTTTAGTAATGAATAATTTCGTTATCATAATGCTGAAATTTGTTATCCAAAATATTAGGAATGCATTTTTTATTACTTAAGTTTAGTGCCCTAAAGCCCGTTGCAAAAAGTTTTAGTAATGAAATTTATGATTCATTACGAATGTTGGACATATGGCAACAAAATGTATTGTTATAAAAAATATGATATAGTAACAAAAAAGTGTATTAGTTACAATAAATTTTTATAGTGTAACAAAATATTTAGTTACTAAAACATTGGCAATTTTGTTACATTTTATTTTTTCATTACCAATGCATAATATAATAATATTATTTATTTAATTAAGTATAGTTACTAATTGTTTATGTAACAAAATATTTTGTTACAAATAGTTAAATAATATTTTAATTAAAAAATAAGCATTTCGTTACTAAGTGAATAAATAACTAAGAGTTTTTGTTACGAAAGAGTAAAAATTTTCTTATATTTGGCACCTAGTCTACTTGCCCACTTACAAACTCAACCCGACTTGCCTTGACTTGCCCACCCCACACCAGCCGGCTCACAATTTCGAAATGGACTTGACCTAAACCACCTTGATACCCACCCGACCCACCGACCCAAGGCCCACTAGCTAGAAATGAAAATTCAAAATTTGTTGCAATGAATAATTAAACTTGCGCCTGTCATGGCTTACAACAAAAACCTTACCAACTTGACTACAGCTAACATTTGCTAATATAGATATGTGCCTAGATATACTTATTAAACTTGGTTTGGCTCACTTAATTGACGAATTTGAATTGTTCGCGAATCGTCTCATCTCATTTATACCCTCAATTCTTAATGTAAATAAAATAAAATTATAAAAAATATTAGTTGTAAGACTAAAAGGTGTGAAATTTTTTAAACTATTAAAAAAAAATTTTGAAATTAATGATATGGCATAATTAGTTTATTAGAATATTTTAGAAAAATATTATTATTTTTAAAAATAAAATAGTAATTGTCATTTGAATAAATAAAATAAGAGTATCAAATAGTTAACTAAAAGAAATAAATAGAAAGTATGGGATAATTATATAATATAGTTGCATGAAGCAAAGAAATTTTATTACACATATGTATATAAATTGTTACATAAAGTAGTAATATTTTTGCATTGTGAGTATTGGGTAAAGAAATACTGTAATAATTCATTTCATTAATCAAAATATATAATATTAACATACAAGTAAAAAATATAGACTAAGTGGGTGTTTGGCTAAGTTTTTAATGAAAAGATATTATAAAAAAAATTTATGCTTATAAAAATATCATATTGTATCTTTTAAAATAAGTCTTGCAATGTATGAATAAATGAAAACGTAAAATTCATATGGTTTAGATTAGTACAGGAGTATGTTCAAATTTTAAAAATAAGTGAATACCTCTTTACATTTTGTTAAAGAGCTTATAATATAAAACACTTTATCCTAAAAATTTATAAAAAAAATATTTATAAAAAATAATTGGCATTACATATATATATTAAAAAATTATGAACAAAATATTTGAAAGAAAAAAACAAAGGACAATCTAATAAGCAAAAGAAACAATATTATTAATTGCGACGGTTTTAAAAAACCACGCAAAGTTATTCATTCAATGACGGTTACACTAATCACCACCATTTATTATGAACCCCATAGCGGATTGGATAAATCACCACCTAACCAACGTCAAATTAATATTTTGCGGCAATTGAGACAAACTGTCACAAAATATATGCCATGATTAACCTATTTTCTTGTGGCGTATATATATACACACAATATATGCATATAAGTATGAATAAAAAATTATATTATATATTTTTATAAATATTAAATATTATTTAATTCGAAATGAATAGATAGAAAAAATAGATAAAAATAAAAGTTAGATAAATTTTATTGATAAATTTATATATATGTATATTATATATGTGAATAAGTCTAAATAGAAAAAATAAGTATACATGTTTGAATAATTAGAAAAAAAAAAGATAAAAATAAAAATTATTTAAAATTTTATAGAAAAATTTATATATATGTATAAAATAAAATAATATGAAATAATGAGAAATTTTGATTTTGATTATTTAAAAGGTTAACAATTTTTTTGTTATTTACTTTTTTTGTTATTTGTAAAATATAATATGAATATCCAATTTATTTGTACAAAATATTGAGAATGAACATAGTAAATTATTTTTTCTATATTTTATTTTGCATTCAAATTTCATCTTCATATTTTGTCACTAACTCATATTTTAAAATCAATTTAAGTTTATAATTATTTAATCGATTTATTATAGTTTTAACTTTATATGGCTAATGTCAAACTCTTTTCTTCACTTAATTATTCTATAACTAAGTTATGAGTCAAATTAAAAGGTTTCTATTAACTTATATACTAATATTGATTTTAACTTTACAATTATCTTATATATTTATTGTGATTTATTTTAATTTTTTTTATCTTTACCATCATAGTATTGTCTTAAATAATTGATTTTTAATCAAAAATTAAAATTAAATAAGATTGTTTTTAAATTCTTAGTAGCCAATATATTATCCAGTTCTTTATATTTTAAGTTTCAACTTAATATATATACTCATAGTCTTTTAAATTTAAAGTAATTTTAAATTATTATAATTTTAAGTTTCTTTCTAATCAATCTTGTATTCTATATTATTCTCATATATTTTATTTTTTAATGCATCTATATGTTGATTTTTGACTGTATAATATTTTCTTCTTTTTAATAAAGTATAAAATAATATTCATGGACTTTTATTTTTGCAATGATTTTTTTTTAACTTCTCGTTGAATAATCTTGAAATTTATTGTTCATAACCTCATGTATATGAGATGTCTTTATATGTTTTAAGCTTTTAAATATTAAATTTTAAAGTTTTAAATTTAATTTTACTTTATCATTTTTTGAAATAATATTTAATTTTACTAATCACTTTACCATGTTCTGTGATATTTTTATTTTTATGTTGTTATTTTTAATTATATTTATAATTTAACAATTAAATTAATATATACAGTAATTTTAAAGAATCCGTGCATAGTGGGGAGTAGGATATATATATATATATATATATATATATTTTGATTGGTTAGTAGTGTAAATATATTCAATAACTTAACTTATTTATCAACTTATAATTGACCAAACACGCAATTTATCTTAAAGTGAAGAGATTTACCTTTAAGATTCAGTGGTTTAGATAACCCCATAATAAAATGAATGGCTTGGATTTTTTTTGGTTTTCTTATTTGCTTAATTATTAAATGAATAATTACTAAAATGACCTTTAAATTGGCTGGATATGTTACCGAAGGATGGCCAGAAGGATGAAATTGAAGTTGGTTAAAAGGATATGGATGATTTTGTAATTGAGTTGAAGCCTCATAAATAAAAATGAATTTTACCTAATTTATTTATAAAAATTCCACAAATTTTGAAATGCCCAATCAACCTTCATTAAAAAAATTTAAAAAAATAATAATAAAATTTAAAAATATATAACAAAAGCCTCTTAAAAAAATTAAAAATTTTATATATCAATGTAAATATCATATAAATATCTATAATATCAAATTTAATTTTTTTATTAATAAATTATTTATTTTGATTAACAAATAAATTTAATTTTTTTTATTTTTATATACACATATCAAGGTCTCATAGGGTCAAACTCTAAAATTATTGGGAAAATTAATTTTTTTCATCCAATGAGTTTACCTAATTTTAATTTCATCCTATAATTTACATAATTAAAAAGTTAGTCCTACAAGTATAAAAAATTAGACACATTTAGTCTGAAGTAGCTAGAATTGCTAAAAATTGACTAAAAATGCCAACGTGGCACTCCGAAAGATTTTAAAATTGAGAATTTTGTTTATGTGGCACCTAATTGAATTTTTTTTTCTATGTTGGAAAAGAATAATTAAAAATTAAAATAATTTAAATAAATATATATATAAATAAAAAAATAAATAAACTAAAAATATAAAAAAAAAAAGGAAGGTAACCCCCTCTCCCCCCCGTTGGCTGGCCATGGCAACTGCCTAGCTAGATCTAGCCAGGTGGCCGCCATGGCCGTCTTTCCCCCACCCCCACCCCCACCCCTTGGCCGATTGGCCATGGCACCACCTAGAAGCTTGTTGGGTGGTCGTGGCGCCACCTGGAAGCTTGCCAGCAACCAACAACCACCGGTCCATGCCAGTGAGGCAGGCAGCCTGGAAGTCTGCCAATGTTTTTGGGTGGGGGTGGGGGTGGTTGGAATGTATGTATATGTATATATGTATATATAATATATAAATATGGGTATATATGTGTACATAATAAATGTTATATATTTACAAAAATATTTATTTAGATAGTGATGCTGTAGAGAGCTGGAGGGTCAAATACTCCGGTTGATTCAAGTATTTTGGGCTTGAGATCTGCAACCACGAACACACGTCAACTAGCTGAGAGGCCCTTGGCTATGGCACTTCGACGCTCAAGTTAGTTTTCGATAAATCGGAAAATATAGAGAGAGTATGTAGTGAACAGTGTAAATGGCATTACCTTAAGCGTGGTTGTGCTTGTAGTATTTGTAGCCTACTGTGGGCGTGATTTTACCTAAGTACCCTTACCAGGTGTACTTGGCTTTTTCCATGATAGGGGCTTGGGAGTCATTCTTTGCTCAAATCCCGATACTGTGCCAGGTGGCGCAATCTCCTATTTTTTTGGATAACCATGCCAATAGGAGCACGTCCTTGCTAGAGTTGTTAGTGGGATTGTTGGAGTTGTTGGCAGCGGTTACTTCTGTTAGCAGCAGTCACATCAGCTGTCACATGTCATCAATGCCGAGGGGTTCGACCTGTATAACTTGCACCTAGAGGTCAATTCATGTCAATCGAACTTGGATGCTAAAACTTCTGAAGTGGCCCTCAGGTCGATACGGGTCGACCGCGGGGCTTACCAAATAGGGTCGATACAGGTTGACCAAACAGATGTGCCTTTAGGCTTCATAGGCTGTCCCTTCTGAATTTGGGCCTGTTGTGCCTACTGGATTATACCGTATCATGTTGGGCCTCATGGGCTGTCTCATTTGAAGCTAGGCCTGTTGGTCCTACTGGATTATCCCATATCATGAGTCCCCCCAACTCCCGGTCCTGATCGAACTTGTCGATGAGAAGGAGCAAGGAGTTTATGTTCGAGTATAGCAAGGAATACCTTCGATCAAGATTTCTGTGCTTTCGACTGGGGTTTTGATGCTTTTAAGTAGAGTTTTTGAAATTTCGACCTGAGTTTTTGAAATATCGACTAGGGTCCAAGGCAGTTTCTCTGCGTTTAATGTAGCTATCAGTGCGCCGAATATGAAGTGTGCAGAATACGAAGCATCTAGGATACAAAGCAGGCTATCATGATGGTAGTTACATGGTTTCCCACACACGATTGCCTATAAATAGGGAAGGAGTCCCTTCATTCACACTTTTGCGATTTGAGCATCAGATAATATCCATTGTTGAAGAGTGTCTTGCTTTGCAACTTCCACTTTGAGAAAGTAACTGTAAGTGTCCCTGTTATACCTTCATTTTTTATGTCTTTACCTTTTAGTATCATGTTTGCTAGCGCTGAATCTAGTAGCAATAGATCTGAGAACTCGATTTAAAGGGGGGGTAGCGATAGTGAAAACACTGCATAGTCTGGTTCTTCTCCAAGTAGAAATAGTAGTTCACGTAGTAGCAGCAGTGCTGAGGGGCAAGCTGGGCCTTTTGCGATGCCTATTAGCTGTGGTAGGTTGTTTACTGTAGATTATTACACTGAAATACCCTAAAAAATAACCAACGTTGATCTGGTGAGGATTAGGGCAACCTACCATATCCCTGATGAGTTTGAAATGATAGCGCCAGGGTCCCGGGGTAGGATGCATCGACCTCCTCAGGGGTTCATTACTGTATTTGAGGAGGGATTAAGGTGTGGTTTAAGATTTCCACTTGCACAGCCAATAGTCAACCTCCTCATAGGTCAAAGGGTTTGCATTACCCAGCTTTTGCCCAACTGCTTTGCAACCCTTTATAGCTTCGTTGTGCTGATGTATTTGCTCGACCAACTGGGTAGTTTTGCTAATTTTTTCAACCTTTTTCATCTCCCGATGTCCCAAAAGTCGGGTAGTGGTGAGGAGTCGGGCTTTTACTATATTACCGCTTGACCTCGTAGGAAAATCCTGATACCCCCTTCTTCTTCTTACAGTTAAGAATGGAAAAAATATTTTTTCTATATTCGAGGGCCGGGGGTGCTTGCCATTCCAGGGGGTTGGTGGAGGGGTCATATGGAGATATCCAATAACCAGATGCCCAGTTGGCCCAACACCTTTATCCGAGATTTGGTCGAGTCCGGGCAGATGGAGGCCTCCGTGCTGATCGAGGAGAGGTGTTTAGTGCTGGCTGGTCTGTCGCCAGCCCTAATCGACCTGCCTGTGGGCGATCACTTAGGTAGAAGTTTCTGGTCGATTGCTTTGATTGTATTTTGTCTTATTCTTGTGCTCACTGTTAACCTATTTCTGTGTGCAGATCGGAATAATATCATGGCCTGCAGCAGAAATGAATCTCAAGTTCACGTACTAAGGGCTCAAGCCCGTCGACAAGCCACTGCAACTGCCCAACAAGAAGGTGTCACTAAACAGGCGATATCCGCGAGGTTGACGTCTGACGCCCTACCTCCACTGCAGATCGAGGCAGTTCCTGAGGTACCTTTGACTCGCCAAAGGGCGCTTGAGCCGAGCAGCTCTGCGCGCTGGGGGAAGAGGCATGCTATTGACTTAGAGGAACTTGCTCCTAAGAAGGCCGCTAGGGGCAAAGGGAAAAACATAGTGACAGGCTGGGACCTTTTTGGGAAAAAAAATGAGAGCTCCTTATTCCGGCTTCCCTATCTACCTCCTCCGAGGTTTGCAATGGATTGAGATCATGACGTAACCGATTCATCATTGATGATCGAAGGGGGCCCGACTAGCCTTGATGCCTTGAAGTGGATGACCTCCGGTCTCTTCCTGAGCGACCAACGGAGATTCATGAACCTGATCCAGTTCGGGACCATGAAGGCCATGTCATACTACTGCAATATGGTGAGTGAAAGGTCGATAAGCTTCGATCATCCTTTTCTGTTACAACTATGTTGTCTTACAATTGAAATTGTTGTATTTCATATAGGGCAGCTGGGCTACAACATGTACCGGCGGTTGGAGTTGGCTCTCGCGACAAAGGAAGAGCTTGAGGCTAGGGGAGAATTGGAAACAATCAAGGTGCAGCTCGAGTCCTCCCAGTTGTAGGTCGAGCTACTAAATAAGAGGGTGGCTGGCCTTGAACAGTAACTCGATGCCAAAGACCAACAAC
>JACGDI010005671.1:761484-771534 GCA_014898725.1 Jacaranda copaia
CTATGGCATTCCGATGCTTAAGTTAGTTATCGGTAAATCGGAGAATATAGAGAGAGTATGTAGTGAACAGTGTAAATAGCATTACCTTGAGTGTGGTTGTGCTTGTAGTATTTGTAGCCTGCCGTGGGCATGATTTTATCCAAGTACCCTTACCAAATGTTCTTGGCTTTTTCCATGACAGGGGGTTGGGAGTCATTCTTTGCTCAGATCCCAGTACTGTGCCAGGTGGTGCAATCTCCTATTTTCCCGGATAACCATGCCAATAGGAGCACGTCCTTACCAGAGTTGTTAGCGGGGTTGTTGGAGTTGTTGGCAGCGGTTACATCCACTGGCAGCAGTCACATCAGCTGCCACGTGTCATCAATGCCGAGGGGTTCGACCTGTCCAACTTGCACCCGAAGGTCAATTCATGTCGATCAAACTTGAATGCTAAAACTTCTGAAGTGGCCCTCAGGTCGATATGGGTCGACCGCGGGGCTTACCAAATGGGGTCGATACAGGTCGACCAGACAGATGTGCCTTTGGGCTCATAGGTTGTCTCTTCTAAATTTGGGCCTGTTGGGTCTACTGAATTATACCGTATCATGTTGGGCCTCATGGGCCGTCTCATTTGAAGTTGGGCCTGTTGGGTCTGCTGGATTATCCCATATCAGATAGATATACTAACATATGCCTAGTGCGATACACCGAAAATAATTATATAATTGTATAATTTATTTTATAATAATATTTATTTTACTTCATGTGATTGAAACATAAATTATAATTATTTTTAGCATTTAATGAGAGAAAATTAATTGCTATTTAAATAAAATAATATGAATATTTTAATTAAAAATATTATGTTTGAAGACAAGTTATACTTAAATAAACACGACATGATATTTTAGTTATAACAAATAAGTTGAACATACTTTTTAGGAGGGAATGAGATATTATATCAATAACTTTTTAATTGGGTTTGCATAGTAAAATTGATATTTTAAAATTACTATTGTTAGTATGATATTGTAGATCGTATTTTTATTTTTAAACTATTTATTTTAGTTAATAAATATTTTTTTATATTTAACAAATATATTCATCTTAATTTAATTAAATTAGTTTAGATATGATTGTTTTTTAATATTATTGAGATGTAATTTAAAAAAAAAATCATATTTAATTAAGAGATGGATTTGATTTTTATTTTTATTTTTATTTTATAATTAATAAATATGTTTAATTAAATTTAATTAAATTATTATAGATATGTTGATGATTTTAAATTTTTATTTTTTTAATTCAACTTCCATTAAAAGATTATTTAATGTTTAAAAAAATTATTAATAAAATCATTTAAATTTATTCTGAGTAATTTAAACAATATGGAAGTTAAACCCCCATGTTAAAGTTACAAATAAGTTCAGGGGTATTTTTGTCTGAAAAATAATTAAAGTAGCTTTTGAAGGATATTTTTGAATTTTAATGTAAATCTTCAACGACATCTACAAATTTGTTAAGGATGCTAACAGTTCTTCAAATATTTAATTAAATATATGGGGATAAAAATAATTTTATTAAACTTATAACTGTATTACTAAGTTTATATTACAATGTCATGAGTGTTTCAAAATAATTTCAAAATTTCCAACTATATTAAAGTTATACAAGTTGATCAATTTCAAAACAATTTGTGTTAATTAAGCGTAGAAATTTTTTAATAAATATATGTTCAAATTATCCACATCAATATATTATTAGTACATAATATTTTAACTTTTATAATGAAATTAATTACACATAACGACTAAAATTTTTAGAATTTATAAACAATTTTTCTAAAATCTTTTTGTTCAAAAACAATGTCCTAATAAATAATAACAAAGAATGGAATTAAATTTTTAATTCCCATAATAATGCATCATAATTCATCTTATAATATAAGATAAAATAAATAATTTTTATATATACCATTTATACACAAAATGGAGGGAGGAGCAAAAATTTAGAAGGAATAAAACAATAATAGGGGAATTCATTTTTTAAGGAAAATTTATTTTTTGAAATAAATATAATATGTAGACCAACTAATTTTTAAAAATAATTTGTTCATATCCATGAAAGTTAATAATCATTACAATTAATAATATACTTTAAGTCAATACTTTTTCTACACTATATTAGACCACAAAAATTATCTTCATTTTAGCAATGTGCATAGTAAAACATATACATAATTAACATATAAATATTTATAAGTTATAAAAGATTTTAATTGGCCAATACAATGATTAGAAAATAAAATGTAACATTAATAGGCTTAACTTCAAGGACTATTTTCTTTTCATTAAGTATTATGGTAAATTAGATTTCTTTCTTTTCTTTTGCTATTCAAATATGTAAACTTTAACTATTTATTTTAAGGAGTTTTTTAAATTTTTTTAAAAGAATATTGTAATAAATTATAATAAAAAATTAAATTCTTAAGCACCAAAATTTATAAGTCCAAATTATATGTTATTTAACTATTTTAACTATAATAAAAAATTATATAATAATTTAAAAAACTATGTGTCATTTCATCATATAATCTAAGATAAAAGAAATTAAGTTTTCTATAAATTATTTATACAAAAAAAATGGAGGAGCTAAAATTTAGAGGAATAAAAAAAATAAAGAGAATTCATTATTATTAGAGGGAATCAAATTTTTGAAAGAAATCAAATTAAATTATTACGTCAAACTAATAATAAAAATAATTGTTAATATTTTTTATGGGCCAAATTTTGGAGGGAATACAAAGTTGGAGGGAAACAAAATTGCATTGTCATCCAAATTCATTAAATAAATTTATACATATGTATAAAATAAGAATATATGAAATAATGAGACATGAGAAATAATGATAAATTTATATATGTATAAAATGAGAAATATATGATGAATCTTCTTTAAATTTTATTGAAATTTATATATGTATATAAGTATGAATAAAATATTATATTTTATATTTATATAAATATTATTCATATATAAAAATATATTTAATTTAGAGTAAATTATAAATAATATTTTATAAATATTATTTATCGAATACAGATAATGGATTTAAGTTAATTGTGGATAATCGAATATATAAGCGTATATGTCCAACAGATACGTATTTGTAGTAGATATTATACGAACTAGATTTTTCATTCCTATATTTATATTTATTTCAAGTTAAATATTTACTAATCGAACATGAATAATATTAGGTATGCCTTCAATAGTGGATAAGTGATAATATGCCCTATAAACAAATTTGGGGGCGAACGGTAAATGAATTTTCTTGTTTTCCATTTATAGCCTAATTAAGGTAAAATTTTCGTGTTGATACATTCATTTCTGTGTTGTATTAATTTTGGAGATTTGTATTTACTTAAAGTGGATGACACTTACAATTTCTTTGATTATAATTAGCACACTAATCTTATTTTAATTAATTAAAAGGAGAGACATAGAAACACGTTGGGAAAGACACATTCTGATTTTGTTTCGGTGTCACTTGTCTCAACATGAGTAGAATTAAACATGCTGAAATTACCATGAAGCATAGATGGTGAGACTAGTGTTTATATTTATATTATAATAATATCAACTATTTTTATCTTCCTCTTGGATATTGCTCATGAGAGTGAAGGGTTCGGTTTCTGAAGTGAAGTTTTTTGTAATTTAGGCAAGCAGACTTAACAACGATCCAATCCCTACAAGCGGTAGTTTCAACCCGATTCCACCTTTGATAGTTCTGGGAAAAGAGAGAAGATCCCTAAATGGAATGGCTCTCTTAGTTACGTTGTGCCCCGACTCGATTCCCCATGTCCGCTTTTCTCTACCCAAAACCTATGAAGTTGGCAAGATGATTCACAAAATGATATATGGAAAAGCATTAACATAATACTATTATATCCTCACAACAATGACATCATGGCGAGGTCTTTCATACCAACATTTCAATCCTCCAAGTTAATGTTACAACTAGGTAGGGAAAGTAATAAGTTGATAACCATAGCATTAAAAAGTATCCGATACATCCACTAGCATGCTTAACAAGTCCCATTAAGCATGGATAGATTCAAATGATCAACTATGCACACAAAGAGTCTATTAGAAAACAAGCTTTCCTATTATAATTCCCATAAACAACCCAATCTAAGCAACGATGATAATGCAACCATACCCAACTTAGCTACCAAATAGCATTGCAAATTTCATTGTAGGGGGGAGATTAAATAACCCAGGACTTAAAACATGAGAGGTATGCATTGAAGAACCTATACGCGAACTTTCACTATGCTATTCGCCATTGATGCATCCACTTTCTTTGGAGATTGTCTCTTTGCAAGCTGAAGGGATCGGAACATTACCATTTGGGACTGAAAGATCTATTGGAAGCTTTGTTGGACCAGGCTCCCCATATGAACTTTGCCAAGGGGCATCTTGGTACACATCCCACCACATGAAGCCGTCATTGTGATTAGTCCACTTAGGACATTTGTAAAACCACCGACCAAGATTTTAAGTCATATGGGATTGTTGAAGCACCATTAGGCCCCTTCTGCATAGGCAATGTGGCAATGACTTTAGTTGCATTCTAACCTAATTATTAAATGAGGACATATTTATATATCAAAATAAGTTTCTAATATGATTTCCCATTTACCTACTTCTAATACGATCAAGTCAATCCGACATAAAATTACCCACAATAACCAAATTACTGCTTCTTTCCATGAATCTCCAAGTGTAGAATTGGAATCCATAAAACACAACATCTATTAAAACCTACCTCTACCAAGGGATCCCTTTAAGCTTTTCTTTGTACTAGGTTCTGAGATCTCGCCAATATATGGAAATAAAGTCACAAGTTAATTTCATGATACAAAGTCTCAAAGAAACAGAAAAGTGTCAAGTTGCAGAAAACATGATGAGGTTGTCCCCTGCCTAAATTTGGGCTGCAACTCTAAAATATCTCATACTGTATAAACAATTCGAGATTAAATGCCATTGGAGAAACCAAACACTTGAAACCAATATAAAAGTAGAACTTATAGCAGACAAGCCCAAATTATATCAACATGAAAAAAAAACCATTAAAAACTTGCTTCAGAAAGAAAAAATTCATGATCATATACATATAGAACCAGAATACTATAATAATTAAACCTATTAATATAGATAAAGAGTTTCAAATGTCTCTATTGATAATTTGATTCAATAAGAAATTTGAATTTCAAATCCCTACACTCATCTGAAATGAAAACAGTTTATATAGTCCAAAACCAAAATAATAATGCCTGACATCCTAATGGCCGCAAAACATTTTGTCTTCCCCACCAACGCATCATCCATGCGTTGACTATATAACCAATTTTTTAAAACAAAAACTAATAATTTATTCACCACGTTTGCAGAAAATACAAGCATCCATTTTCAGAAGTGTACTTGGTGGTACTGAAAGAAATAGATACAGCAATAGGCATTATGTCAACAAACAGGTGTTTCACAGTTCTCAGACAACTTGATCACGCTATAGACATATATTAAACCCTATAAAATATTTAAATTGTAACCGAAAAGCTTGAACTTCATTCACATCGCCCGGAAAATAGGCCTTCTGTTATATTCTTTTTCCACATTTTCCCTTTAAGTAAGTAATATTTTAAATATCTTTCTAATGCGAAGTCATTGAGGAATGGACCATCTCCAACTTAGGAATCATATAAGCTGCTCATCAGAATAGAGCTTTTAAATTACTTTCAATCTCTACTTCTAGAGCAAGACCAGTCAAACAGGACTTATAAATCCTACAGCCGGATTTGCAGGATGCACGAGAAACACATCTGTCCTAAATATTGAGCGAACAAACATTACAATGGAAACATGATTCATCTGTGCTACCGATTATATGGACAGACATTAGAATGAAAGTGGATTGCCCGTCAAAGGATAATTTACAGCAATCGATCTGTACGATTTTTGGGTTCCCCAGTTTTCTCTAATCTGCCGCCAAATATTCTATTCCTCTGTCAAATTGGAAGCTTGTCTATGAAAAACACTCCAAAATGAATCAGAAGAAAAGATTAAAGGTGAGACACCTCGAGTTGTTGAGTGAGAATAATAGTGGAAGCCATCATGTTGCAGGTTAATCCATCGATGTGTGGGTTACAGAGTTAGGGATTTCGCAGTTTGAAATTAGGGGTGAAGCTATTTTCAGTGTGGTCTAGCCAAATTTAGATAAAGCTTCTTAACAAGGACAGAGTGATCAACAGGAAATTAATAATGGACATCAAACAATGCACATCACATCACAATAGATTTGGATAGAGCCTAATATATATGGCTATATCTTACAACAAACAGAATAATAACAAATCAATCTCACCCCGTTGCCCAAATACTCCAATAGCACCTATTAATCAAAATCTAATATCAAACAAGGCCCAGGCAGTTTCTCATGTATAAAAGGAAAGAGTTAGATACATTGCCCCGACATTTTGGGATTATGGAATGGAAGTACCTTAAACTTATTTATGTAGGCAAACAACATTTTTTTAAAGAGAAATATATTTTAATGTGAGTTTGGCGGTGGTCTCTTACTCACTCAATGTAAATTAAGTTTCAGCAAATTTAAAGCACAGTGGAAGAGGAGAAAACGACTTTTTAAGTTCGAAGTGTCATGCTTAGTTGGTGGTGACCAAAGCAAAGTTCAAAGCGACAATGTTTCTTGGTGCTGATTTACACGACACGAGGCTTACCTAAAAAAGTCCTTCCAGGTTTGTTGTGCATGATAGACTTTCAACCAATATGATTAAAACAACTTTACATGTCCAAGTGCACCAATGTACTCCATAGAGTAGGGGTTTTGAAGGGATGAATGATTATGCATTAGCAATGCTCTAATATTCTTGTAAATTCTTCGTTGCATTCGTACTGTTTTTATGAGATATGTATTTCTATTAATGGATTATGAATAATATGGTTTCGCTAACGTTTTGATAATACATGCTCCATTTCCTCAATTACACAAGACGTATTCTTCTAAATATTGCAATGTATGCTTCATTTGAGTGGGAGTTTTAAGTTAGTAGAAATTGAGTAATTTTTACCTAAAACTGATAAAGATTTTATTACTTTAAAATTAAATTCGTGGAAATACAACATTTGGTTAATGGATAATGATTGAGAACTATGTAAATTTTCAAATCGATACCTTACGTTGTTTATTATAAATGCTAATTTTAAGTACAAAATTATATGTGTACGAAGATGAGAATAAATAGAAGTGACCATTCCTAAATATAAAGACTGACATTAGAATCAATCATAATTGATTTGAACAAAAAGGAATAAGCTTTGTAGTGACAATTATAACATTTGGCGCCATAAGATTTAGTATGTGGTGAAAGAGCAAGATGTTTTGAAGGATATCAAGCAAACCATATCGAACCCAAATGTGGGTAATATTACTCAGGAAAAACGTGATCAAGAAGGTTATATAAGAAAGATTCCACACTAAAGCTATTTTGATTAGCTTAGTTAGCTTTGTAATTGATAAATTCATTCACGAGTGTGAGCAGTAAGTTCAACCTTTAATCTAATACTAGCAATTAGAAGCATATGAAAGTTTATCTAATTCACAATGATATCATTGACACTTTCACTAATGCTTCCCATCATGTAAAGTTTGGGGATGAGCAGATTAGTGCTGCTAAGTTTAATGTTATTACCTTTGTGGTTAAGGCTAATTGAAAAGGAGTTGTGGGCTTTAAGTGCACAAAGAACTTGAAAGGCAAGAAGGGCAATGAGACTGGAGAAATGTCTAAGAAGAACAATTCTAATTCAAATCGCAATATGAAGTGTACATGGATTAATTTGTCGAGTTCCTGATGGCACTAGGTGGACATATGTAGGAAATAATCCTAGAGTGGAAACTAAGGGGATTGGTATATGCGAACTGAAGTTGCATGGTGGCCGACTCTTATCCTATGTGATATCCTTTATGCAGTAAAGATTCAGCAAAGTTTGATTTTAATTATTGTTCTTCTAGGACTAGGTTTTAACTTGAATTTCAAAACAATGTAGTTGATGTTTTTTGCAACAACACTTATTATGGTAATGAACATCTTAGTAATGGCTTTATTGTTTAAAAATTGTGATTGACAAGATTTTAATTATTACATTAATTGCTTAATTCATTAGATGTTTGTTCTTCTACTCACACAAATGCATATCTTTGTGTTTGATATACTAGGTTAGACCATATTGGGCAAGATAAAATGAATGGACTGATAAAAGCCAAACTATTAGGTTACATTTACATGCTTGTGAGCATTCTCTTGCTGATAAGATAATATGAAAACTATTTGAAAAGCTATTAGAGTATAATTTCCATTGTAATTAATCTTTCCATATATATATATATATGATCTAATAAATATGAAGGCTCCTATATTTCATTACATTGATAAATGATATCATGTATTATGGTCATATCTGTTTGATTTTGCACATGTTTGAAACACTAGAGTATTTTATACATCAAATAAGTGAAGTTGAGAATCAAATAGATAGAAGGATAGAAGCTTTGAATGTTAATTGATTAGCTAAAGGATCGATGTAACTGAAAAGATAATTATGCAACAACTGACTATTCCTTGTACACCTCAACAAAATGGTATTATTGAGAGAAGAAATAAGACATTGTTGGAATAGGCATATGATTTTGAAGATACTCTATTTAGAATATGCTATAGTTAGTAGAGCATTTTCTTGAAAAGACGTAAGAGAGGCTCTATCTTGTCCTGTAAAGGATAAATGGATGAAAACAATGAGATAAGATGAAGTCAATAAGTTTGAACAATATCCGAAAGTAGTTGGTCTTCCATTTGGGCTCAAAACTATTAGAAACAAGTGGTTTCTCAAAATTAAGGAAAAGGCTAATAGACCTATCAAGAGGTATAAAGCTCGACAGATTGAAAAGGTTATATTAATCTAGAGGATATTAATGATGAAGAGATTTTTGCACCAATTTTAAGGTTTAGTTTCATTCAGTTATTATTGGCAATACTGGCCAACTTAGATCTAGAATCACATCAGATGCATTAAGACTATTTTTCTCGATGGATACTTTTAAAGCAATCTACATGGAACAAGTAGATTTTGTGATTCAAGGCCAAGAAGATAAGGTCTGTGAACTGAAAAGATCAATATGTGGCCTAAACCAGTCCACTAAATGATGGTACTAGAGATTTTATAGAGTTGTAATCTCTTTTAATTTCATCATGATTGATGAAGACCATTGCGCTTGTGTTAAAAGATCTAATAAAAGGATAGTTATATCTATTTATATTGATGACACATTATTATCCAAAAATTATAAAGATTATGTAGAGATCATTTAGTAATGCTTTTCGTCCAACTTTAAAATGAAGGCATGGGTGAATGGGTGAGGCAAACTACATATTGGGTGTCAAAATCCATACCGTTAATTCAAGGAGACTACTTGTGTTATCTCAAGAACTATACATAAAAGGTACTAGAATAATTTGGAATGAAAAGTTGTAAATCCATTGATACTCCTAAAGACTCCTAAAAAGAAAAAATGAAAAAAAAAAATAAAATTGGAGGTGTCCTAAGTACCATATTGTTTGGTATAGCTATGATGTGCACTTACCTGATATTAGTGATGCCGCGGGTCTAGTTAGTGTATAGAAATCTAATAAAGAAAAAGATATTGGATTTTTGTCGAGAAATGTCATTGATACGCAAAGGGTAGTATAGATTACTTCACAAGCTATCAAGGGAAAAACTATATATTAACCCCATTTTTTGGTTTTGTTAATAAGATTTTTATCAAGAAAATATCAGCATAATAAAAATGCTATAATAAATAAACATTATCTCATATAGGCTCCTAAAAATATTTCTCAAATTTTCATTAACATTTGAATAATTTAAATTATTGGACCATTAGGACTTTACAAATGTAACATTGGAAGACAACCCAAAAAAAAAAAAGAATAAGAA